>PVJH01018803.1:0-44291 GCA_004026705.1 Nesogale talazaci
GGGGGGGGAGGGGAAGTGAGAGAGAGAGAGAAAACTTGACTTCTCTCTTCAAGATTGATTTTCACTCCTTGCAATCCAACAAGACAGAGTAGATCTTCCCCATAGCATTTCAAATTCTAAGGACTTTGGAAGCAGCCTGCTTCATCGCCGTGTTGTCTCAGGCTCACTGCTACCAACCTTTCTGTTAGCTATGAAACACGTAACCACTGCTCCACCCGTGCTCCACCACTAAAACTGGGGTTAGCAAAAGCAATTAAGGATAGACAAACAAAAATGCAATTATCACTTACAACGTCTTCTTAATCCCAGACTCTGAAATTAGCTAAGTAAACAAAATAAATGAATTATGTGACAAAACACATGACTGCGTTTATAAACATGTCCCTCTGGAATGTAACCCATGCCAACATCACTTCCCCGCCCCCGAAAAACAGATATATATTATAAGTGAGTGAACATTCTTGCATTACATCCAGATGTAAAAAAAGAAAAGAAATACACAAAAAACTTAAGCAGGCGCTTACAGCATTTCTTGGCCAACCATAGAATAAAATGCAAACAACTAGATATTTGAGTTCTTATTTCACTTTCAACTGTTTGGAGACCAGACAGATGTTTCTTGCCTGGTCTCTTTTACAAATATTTACTCAGCGTCTATCAGGCAAAATTGAGGAGTTGTAGGAATATGAAAAACAAACACAGTTATAATCTAGGAGAACCTCAGTGCTAGCTGAGAGTTATTTTAAGCCATGACTTATTTCTTTGGTTTTTAAATTAGAATTAGCTATCTGTTGTACACAGAGGGAAAGAGAGTTATAAAAGCCAAGTTATGATGTGAAATAAGGTAAAGGGAGGAACATTCTGGAGTGAGACATTGAAGGGCAGACCAAAAGTAGATATTGGGATAGCAGGAGTCTAGAGTCACAAGAGAAAATGAATTCTGAAAGAAGACCCTTCAAAGGAGAGACAGGCTAGATGTGGAGGCTATTAGAAAGGAAATAATAGGCTCTGCTAGAGAACAAGGTAATGTATGATTACACTTAACTTATTTAGGAGGGGGTAAAAGCGTTACGAAGCCTGGCTCTGAAGTCCATTACTGACATCTCATTTTTCTCAGTAGGTGAATCAGAAAGAATTTCTATGAGATCAGGTGTTCAAGTCAATGCTATAGACAACTGAACAAACATATGAGATGTGAAGACTGAGAAGTGGGGAATCTTCAGGGAGAAAATATGAATATTCAGAAGGAGATACACTAAAGGCTTAAAAGATTATGAGGAAACAATTTCCATTAAATCTAGCATAAAGTGCTTGGGAATACATTTAGCTAAATTTAACCAAGTAAGTATAAAACTTGCACAGTAAAAAGTAGAAAACACTTTTAAAAGAGACTAAGATATAAATAAATGGAAAGTCATCCTGCGTTCATGCATTAGAAGACCTAATGTTGGAAGGATAGCAATACGCCTGCAATTGATCAACAAGGCAATGTAATATTTATCTAGCAGAGTTATATTTTCCTTGTGGAAACAAAATCGAAATCATGAAGGAGACCAGAGAAGATGGGTGGAACCCCAATGCTACAGTCCTTGCAAACTCTGGAACTGAACTAACCCCTTTGGCTCAATTTTCAGCCAAGCCATGGTGAGATTTGTAAATGGAATAACACTACTGTGTGTGTACATCTTAGAAAAAGGGACCATTTGGGAAAAAGTGGTCAGAATTTACCCAAGGACAAAGTTCAGAAAGGTTCAGAAATAGGCATATTCACAAGCTATATGGGTAGGAGGTGGGATGGGTGATGTTACATTTGCAAGACAAATCAGAATGTGCATTAATCAGTACATGTAAAACTGATTTTTTTTGTTTTGCAAACCACAATTTACAATAAAAAGTAAAAAAAAAAGTCCACCTCCTGGTCTTAAAAGTCATGGGAAATTTGAAATTCCAAAACAATCATACAAAAGAAGAACAACATTGGACGACGCATATCTTCCAATTTCTAAACTTACTACTAATTTAAAGTAGGTAAAAATAGCATAAGAATGTATATGTAAACCAAACGAATTGAATTGAGAGCCACAATAAGCACATATTTTTCTTGATAAGATACCAAGATAATTAACAAAGTAAATAACAGTCTTCTCAAGTAATGCTGTGACAACTCAATGTCCATATGAAAAAGAAATAAAATTCAACTTCTAGTTTACACTTCACACAAAATGAACACTACACGTTACACAAAATAGTGCAAGAAATCAAGGGTCTAAATCTAAGCGCTTAAAAATATATAACATTTAAAGAGAACATAGGGGTAATCTACCTGCTTTGGACGAGGCAATATTTTCTTAGCAATGACATGGAAAGCACAAGTAATCACAGGAAAAGCAGTAGCTAAATTAGACCTCATTAAAATGGGGAAAAGGTGCATGATATCAAATACTTTCAAGAAAGCATGGTATGACATTTTCAAATTATATACCTAATAAGAATCTAGCATACAGAATGTAGGTGAAGACATCATAAAGTTGTGAAAATACCTACAGACTGGGAGAGGGTTTTTTAGCAATGACATAACAGACAAAGTGCTTATTTTTAAAATCTGCACTACCTTGCTGGCCTGCAAAAAGAAGCAAACAGTTAACCTCCTAAGGAAGTGGTCAAAACTACTGAAAAAAAGTTTCACTAGGGAGGACAATGGCCAATAAATAAAGGAGAAAATGCTCCTGATCATTAGAAACCAGAGAACTGCAAATCAAAACAACCATGAGATATCACCCTTGATGTTAGCTCAAGTCAGAAAATCAGAGAGCAACAAATGTTGAAGGGGATATGGAGAAACAGGAACTCTCTTCCACTACTGATCATCATGAAGATGGGTACAGCCTCTGTGGAAAGCCATCTGGTGATATTTGAATAAAGTAGAAATTGATCTAGTTTATAATCTAGCTACCCCTCTACTGGGCATATACCCAGAAGAGATAAGAAATAAAACATGACCAGTTCCTGGTGCTCCAATGTTTATGGTGGTGCAATTCAGATCACAAAATTTTGGAAACAATCTAAATTTCCATTGATAGTGATCCATGAGTGGATTAGTAAACATAAACACAAAGCCCCTAAAGAATCCCCCAAACGGACTTCAGGCCCAGGAGGGGCAGATCTCAGAATTCTCTCAGGGTGAAGGGGGAGATATTCATAAAGTTTGGTGGACAGACTTAGAATTATGTACCATACATAAATGAGTATGACAACACCAAATTTTCAAGCTAAAATTTTCAAAATTTTATTTTATTATGAAAATTTTAGTTTGAAAATTTGGGATTGGCTCAACTTTGAGTATAAATAATATGGTTTTTTTCTTTTGTTTTTTTTCAATCTATTGTTTCTGATTTGTTCATTTCCCTCCTTACATGAGACAGACATGGGAAGCAAATTTGGGGAGAAAGCAGAGATTAATGGTCCAGACAGGAAAGGGTGAGGTGACCAAAAAACACCATAGACAGGGGAACAAGTCGGCAGTGGAAATCAACAACAAGGAGGATATAGAGATCCTGGGGGTGATGGCACAAAAGCAATCTAGCGGAGAGAAACTATCAAGAGGCAGAAGTAGGGCGAGCAAGATGGTGGGGCAGCAGGAAGATAAAAGAAAACAGAGGAATGATCTGGGTAGCAAAACTATGGATAGAGTTATAAACAGAAGTGTGTCCACATGTAAAGACATTAGCCCAGAAAATCGAGATATTGGCCTATGTACATATATTTTTGTGGAAATACACTGAGGTAGCAAACAGACTCTGAGCCTCTTCACAGACCCTTCCTCAATACAAGAATGCTCTGTAGTAACAAACAGTCCATCTGTGATGCTCACGCACCCAGTACAATAGCTAAAGCCAAATTGGGTACATAAGCAAATGTGGTAAAGAAAGTTGATGGTGCCCAGCTATTAAAAGATATAGCATTTGGGATCTTAAACTCTTGAATTGAAACAAGTGGCTATCCAGCAGAGAAACAATAAGGCCACATGGAAGAACACCAGTCTATGTGATCATAAGGTACCATCATGACCAAGTAACAGACATCCAAAGACCCATAACAAAGAAAGATAGAAAGGAAGGAAGGAAGGAAGAAACCATGACAAAACAAACAAACACACAAACAAAAACCCATGAAATTCAGAACAAGGGGTACCAGAGCAGGGATCCAAAGTCCATGGGTAGACAATGGAACATCCCCCCACAGAGGAGTCACAGGAAAAGGATGAATCAACCAGGTTGCAGTAAATAACCAACGAAACACACTATAGTCCTCTGGTTCCTTGAGGCTTCCTCAACCCTCCACTATCATGTGCTGCCTCTCACTTTGGACCAGATTAGAGTATGTGCACAGGTATTGATAAGAGATAAGAGCTCATGACTCATGGAATCCAAGAGCAGGAAAGGGAATAGTGATTCCAGAAGTGTAGGGGTAAGTTGGGGATATGAGGAAGGGGGAATGGGTCTTAATGATCCACACACCACCATACACCTCCCTCCAAGGGAAAGAACAACAGAATCCATGGGAGAAGAGTGACAGTGGTTGGAGTCAGATATAAAAATAATAGTAATTTATAATCTATCAAGGGCTAACAAAGGGGGTTGGGTAGGGAAGGGGAAAAAGAGGAGCTGATACCAAGGGTTCAATAGAAAGTATCTAGAGAAGAATGATTGCAGCATATGTACAAATATATCTAATATAATTGATGTATGGATTGTAATAGGAGTTATAAAAGTACCCAATAAAATGATCTTTTAATAATAAAAGTTGTGGAAAGAATAATGAAATTAAAAGGTAATGAATTTTTTCCAAGAACTTTGCTTTTTGCACTGTAAAATTGTTTTTGTTTTCATACTAGCAGGTCAAATATCCTGAAGCACACATACATGTTTGATAGTCTTTTAACCTCATGAGAGTTCAAGTATTAAAGTCACACACACAAGTTAAGGGAATTCAATACTGTTCCAAGGGACTTATTGTGTTTTTGTGACAGATGAAAACAAAGGGTGGAGTTAGCTAGTATATAATACAACAATAATCTTTTGTTTATAATTTGTAAAATGTGCTACTATTATAATCTTTGATCTCTGATAACTGATGCATGAATCCAGGAATTTTTTTTAATTCAGAAATTATAAAATTCTGAGCAAATAACTTATAAGTAATGTGCATATAGTATGGAGAAATGTCTTACATCTTCTGTTATTAGTATCTTATTACTGCAACTTTATCAAATTACTTATCCACTTTACAAATACAAAATATTGCATAGATGATAAACAATTAGCGCAAGCATAGTCCTTAAACTCAATTTATCATGAAAGTACTATTATATTAACATGTCTACAAGCAGCATGTGACAAGGTTAAGAAATATTAAGGCGATAAAACTTGAATTTTCTGAAGCATCCTTGTATAAAGAATGCTCACAACTCAACAAAAGCAAAGCACTGAAAAGCAGGCAAAGCATTTGACAAGAAAGTTCTTCAGACAAGATATATGAATGGTCAATAAGCACATGAAAAGATACCTGTAATGTTTAGCTTTTATGTCAACTTGTTTGGGGCAGAATTCTCTCAGGAAGTCTAACATAGTGCAATCAACTCCATAAAGGGATCTTCACTGAAGCTGCTAAGCAGTTAATGGAGTCACAGTCTTGAAACAATGATTGTGGTTTCATTTGAAGTGTGGTCTACTCAGGACAGACTGACAGGGTGAGAAATTAGCTCCTTGCTACTGCTGACTTGTCACCCTCCTGTTACATGCCAGCAGCTCTCTGATTACCAACCTTGGATTGGGTTTGGCTAGAAAGGCATCCACCAGCCTGTGGTCTTCTTGCCTCTCTTCTGCTTCCTGTTTGTCAGTTCCTGAAGCTACAGGAATCAGGAACAGTCTTCATCTTACACCGGGGCCATGGATTTGAACTGAACTGGATTCAGTCATGTCTTCAACTGCATAAACCATTTCTTAATATCATTAATATATATACATACTCATAAAAGGGTACAGGGAATATAGCCTATCTGCCTACCTTCTCCAGGGAATATTGCCTACCACAATAAACAAAACTACCTGTCATCAGGGAAATGCAATTCACAACTACAGTGAGATGCAGCTTCACATACATCAAGAAGATTATGATTTAAAAAAAACCCTCCAACCTGCAATATAGACTAGGGGAAGAATGACAACAAAAAGTGTTGAATGTGGCAAATGATGTTCCTCAATAAGTTAACAGTTGTCACATGACTCAGCAATTCTAATCCTAAGTTTATACCAAAGCGAACTAAAAACATGATGTCCACACTAAAATCTTAGACTGTTCAGTGTGGCATTACTTCATAATAGCTGTATGGTGGAAACTACTCACAAATATTCATCAACTGGTGAATACCTAAACAAAATGTGACATATACTTTCAATAAAACATTATTATATCAGAAAGGGGGATAATTACTGATATTGGAGCAAGTGTATTTTTCCTGAAGAAATGCTAATACTCTGGAATTAAATTGCAGTGGTTAAGTGCTCAGGTGTTCTGAGGGACAGAGATTTTCCTGGTAACCTGTCCTATAAGTTGAAGTAGAGTCGAGGCAAAGTAGAAGGAGGGGGAGGCAAAAGGCATGGTTGGGGTGATGGTTACAAAACACAATGAATATGAAAACAACAACAACAAGCAAAGTGTACACTTTTAAATGGTGGGATTCATGTTATGTGAATTATTTCAGTTTTTATGAAAGCATATAAACATAGGAAAAATTGATCATGAGCTGGTTCTTAAGTGAATTACAAGCAAAGAATCTTATTCGAAGTGTGCTATCAAGTGATTGTAGGGCATCTTTATGGTGGGAAACAACCTGATAGTCTTTGCTAATAAAATTCCATCCTTAGAATGGCAAAGGGACTGTTCTTTCATCTAGGGTCTCTATCAGTCAAAACCAATAAAATGGAAAATGATAACAATACAAAAGGAGTAACATATTTGTATAACTTCCTACCCTGTAAAAAAAGTATCAACTGAGGATGAAATAAGAATTGAGAAGTTCTGAGATGAACTAAAAGGTCTCAGGCTGATGATAAGCATACAAGATAGGCCTGCCCTTTTGTGAAGTGGCAAATGACAGAGAGAAAGAAGAGATAAGACGCTCTATGTACAGAACAGCTTTATGTGCTAATAAATTGATCCCTATTCTTTGGAGTTCAGATTTATTCCCACATTTAAAAGGCCTCTAAGACCAGTTTGCACTTGGAGAATACATACTGTAGGTAGGTAAATGTTTTCTGTTTAAATTTAATTCTGAAAGATGAATGAGAGATTAATAGGATCCTGCTGATGCTGATTTAATTCGTGAGAAACAAAACTGTAAGATGTCATTTGCTTACTAGGGGATGAATGGCCAACATGGAAAGCTACTCGAATCCTTGACAACATTGGAGAACGGCATTGTTTCCTCACTGGACCCAGATTCAATGCAAAGTTTTCCATTTTTCCATTGAGTTCACTCTGACTCATGGCAACTCCATGTATTTCAGAATAGAATTACGCTCATTAGGGTTTTCAGTGGTTGATGCTTTAGCAGTAGATAGCCTCTCCCTCTTTCTTTCAAGATATACCCGAGTGTACTTGAACCTTCACCCTTTTGGTCATCAGTCATTGCCTATTTAAACCATCCCAGGATTTCCTAAAGTTGATAACCAAGAAGGATATATCTGTACGCTTGTATCACAAGCTCTTAATCTAATGGAATAAAGAGAAAGGAAGAGGAAAATGGGAGTGCTAGAGAGAAACATGCTGTGTGTTTCTCTGTGACACGAGCTATGGGCAGTTCAAGCACACTGTGAATATTTAAATAGGAAAACTACAAATGGAAAGTCTGTGTATAAGTATCCATGCTGTGGACCAAGGCCTGAATGGATCATAACAGGTGCCATTACAGAGTGTAAAACAATAGTAGTCAAATATCCCAGTGTGAGTGATTAGGTCAAGTGAGAATAAAATCAGACTCCTACCTTGGCATGTTCTCTCACAAAAGTTTGATAGCAGATATGGCATTACTATTATTATTATTTCACTCTTTTTTATGAACGACATGAAAGTTGACACAGCATATAAATTTTCCATTCAACAATTCATACCCATTTTGTCTCATGTCATTGAGGGAAAGCCCCACACTGAAGCAGCACTCATCAAACATTGTAAAAACACTTCCTCCCTGTGTCTCTTTTTGCCTCTTTTGTTCTGATCCTTCATGCTATCTAAACTTTATTCTTGGGCAAGTCCTCACCCTTGGGTCTCAAATAGTTGTTCACCTTTAAGATCATTCTATAGTTTGGCTGATAGGTTTAGCAAAGCGGAGTGAGGGTAAGAAGTTCAGTTCAGTTCAGTTCAGTTCAGTTCCAAGCCTACACCTAGTCTGAGGGATTCTATCAGTCTCTATCCAATATGTAATCTTGGAGGTTGGGTTTTTTTTTTAATATTTTTAAATTTTGTTTCACATTTTTTCTCCCATTTTATCCAGTGATTTTTAACCTTAAATCTATATGGGGAAAATGTTTGAGTATTCCTAGACTCTGAAAAAACCTGCCACATCATAGCAAGTAACACAGGAAAAACCTAAAACAATGCACATATGTACTGTTTAAAACACTTGGTACTTGGTGCAGATCCTGTGGAAGGAGTTGGCTATGTTATTCTCACTTCTCAGAATGTGAGCACTCTATCAAATGTCTGCAAAACAAAGTCTGAACACTAGTTATATTCTTTTACTTTTTCAAAAGGTTATCTTATTGGAAGCTCTTACAACTCTTATAACAAGCTGTACATTAATTGTATCAAACATATGTACTGCTATCATTATTTTCTAAACATTTACTTTCTATCTGAGCCCTTAGGATCAGCTCCTCTTTTCTCCCACCATCCTTGTGACTGCTCGATAAATTATTATAAATTAGTTAAACTTTTTTCATAAAAATGAAATTCCCTTTGGCACTCCTTTCTGTTAGTGAAAATAGGCAATAATGAGGTCTTTCCTAAAAGTAAAATGATGTAAAGTGGACCTTTGAAAATCAGGGGATACCTGTAATGGTGTTTTATTTTAAACAACTCCCTCACAACTGAAGTCACTTGTCTGCACAAGCAAACTAATAAAATTGAGTCATAAACCTCCCTTCACTGACTCAGGGGCAGGAGTGCTTGGTGATATATCTGTGGATCAAAGGATAAATCAGTGGACATAAAGTCAGCTCTCCCAATTTGCACTGGGGAGAAGAATGCCCCAGGTTCAGGGCTCCCAGAAACCACTGGGAGTAGGGCAACTGGGAGTAGTAGAAAGGACAGAACTATCACAGAAAACATGAAGGTCCTTCAAAAAGTAACTGGCAAAACAGAATTAAAGGGTAAGGGAAAGTTTCACAAACTATCTGGAGCTCCTTTTGTGATCACAACACTGCCTCAAGTAAGCGCTATCATTTCTTCCCTCTGTTCTCCCCCTCAGATAGAATGCCTTTTATTTTGAAGATCATCTTTTATTTGAAGATCATCTCTTACTCTTATAAGAAGTAAAATATGCCTATATTTTTCTCAGAATCTTTCTCACATTTAACCTTGTGATGCAGTTATGTGTAGTAGTGGCTACATGCTAGGATTTTCAAGAGGTGTCACCTCCCTTAAAATCCTAAATCCACCTCTTTCTAACATTTTATGTATCATTTTGTCTTAAGCTTTTTTCCCTCAGTTTAACCCATTTTTGAAATTATTATAATTAGGGTAGAAGCCTCATGAGGGTCAATGCATGTGTTGCATCTGGAGTGGTGCATGGCTTATAATAAGGGACTAATGCTGCTATTATTTTGATGATGAAGACTGGTTATTTACATTCAGTTATTTACCTCATTTATATTTTTTGGTGATAGTGACTAATTCTGTGTCCACCTCTGAAGCAAAGTGGTTGGGAGGGAGTGATAGGAATCAGTCATAAATTACAATTTTAGCTCAGGGATCAACATAAATGCAAAGACATCTTGTGTCCATGGACTATAAGAATTACAACTATGAATGCTTTAATTCTATTCAATTATCTATAGATTAAAATAATTCACATAAAATTTAGAGAGTCTGAAAAATGGAAAAGTTTGTTCTCAAAATTATATGGAATTTTAAGGAGTCCAGAAACCATAACAATTTTAAAACAGAAGAACCAAGCAGGAAGAATTATATTTCTTAATTTCAAAACTTTTTATAAACTTATAATAAATTCTGTGAGGCCCTCAATAAAATAGACATAGAGACAAATGGAGGACAAATTTAAAAATCCAGCAATTAACCCATAAATATTTTCAACAAGCAGTGCTAAGTCTGTCCAATAGGAAAAGAAAAATGTGTCCAACAAATGATGCTGTGACAAGTAGATTTTTACATGTAGAAATTTGTAATTGGATTCTTACTTCATGACATAGAAAGTAATTAAACACAGACCAATAACCTACATAAAAGAACCAAATGAATACAACTCTTACAAGAAAATTAATGACATATTTCCAGAACACTTGTCTTAATTTTTTTAATGTGCTTTTCGATCTGACATGAAATAACATAAACAGAAAACCAAAAGATAAATTCAACGTTCATCAAAATTTAAAGGTTTTGTATACTAGAAAACAAAACAAGTTAAAGAGATAATATATAGAATAATAGGAAATATGTAGAAACCATTGACCTGATTAGGATATAATATCCCAAATATATAAAGAACTCCCGAAGGTCAATAACAAAAAGACTAATAATTCCATTTAAATGAATTGAGTACTTATATATACAAAGTTCCAAAGAAGATAGGCACATTGTAACAAAAAGAAAAGAAAAAAGAACCCTCAATAGCCCTTAGTCATTCCATCTCCTGCCAAACTTGTTAGACTGAGTAGAAGACCCCTTTGGGTTTCTGAGGCTGTAAATATTTATGGGAGTAAAAAGCCTTATTTTCTTCTAGAGTGGATAGAGGTGTCTAACTGCTTACCTTATAGTTAGCAGTCCAATGCATAATCTACTAGTCATACACTAACCAGTACATGAAAGAACAGCTATTTTTTTCATTGTGGTTGTAGTTGTTCTTGTTAGTTACCATGAAATCAGTTCCAACCCACAAGAGCCTTAAGCACAACAGAATGAGACACTGCCCAGTTCTGCATCACCCTTATAATTGCTCCTATGCCTGAACACATTGTTGTAGTAACTGTGTCAACCCTTTCATGGAAAGCCTTCCTCTTTTTCACTGTCCCACCACGTGACCAGTCATGATGTCCTTCTGGGGGGATGGTCTCATCTCACAATATGTCAGAGTGCTCCTTAGGGTAAAGTCACCAGATTTGAAGCGAAGTACCATTCACCAGGGCTTGGGGGGGGGGGGGGCGGAGGGGAATGGAGGGTAACATCTCGATTAAAAATTTGGTCTATATGGAGCAACAAAAATTTTCATAGAATGCAAAAATAGTATTGTAATATATTTATTTTCATTTTATAATGCCACGGGATGTTGTTAAATCATTAAAAAACGGGATATCTGGTCACCTTACCGTAGAGGCAAGGAGGCGTTCTCTGGCTGTACTTCTTCCAACGTGGATCAGTTTGTCCTTTATTGGTTTGTGGTACTTTCAGTGTTCCCCAGCACCACAATTAAAAGGCACTGTTTTTTTTCTTCAGGTTTCCTATCTGGTGTGAAACTTTCACGGGTATCTCAGACAAGGGAAAATAGCCTGACTTGGGTCAGGTGCACCTTTGGCCTTGAAATACCATTCTTGCTGTGACAATCCTCCAAAGAGGTCTTCTGTCAGACCTAATGTGACTTGTCTTTTGAGCTCTTCACTACTGCTTCCATGAGCACTGACCATGGATCCACACGAAACAAATTCCTTGACAATCTCACCTTTTTCTCTCACTGTCTTGGCATTTGGCCCAGTTGTGAGAATATGAGTCTTCTTCACATTGAGTTGTAATCCATCCTGAAGTCTACAAGCCTTAACCTTCATGAGCAAGTGTTTGACGTCCTTATCATTTTGAACAAACAAGACTGTGTCATCTGCTTATTGAAGGTTGTTAGTAAGCTGTCTTCCAGTCCAGTCTTCATACAATGCAGCTTCTCCAATTATTTGCTCAGTAGAGAGAATGAACTCGGTAGATATGCTAAGAGGATACAACCCTGACACACACTTAACCAGGTTTTAAACCATGCAGCATTCCCTTTTTTGGTTCATGCACCTTCTTGAGCTATGTACAAGTTCTGTATAAGCACAGTGAAATCTTCTGAAATTCCTCCCAAACCACTACCAATGAGTTGATTCTGATGCATAGCAACCCTATTCTGGATTTCCAAGGCTTTCAATCTTTATGGGAGTAGACTGCTTCATCTTTCTCTGAAGAAACTGATGGAGAGTTTGAACCAGGAACTTTGTACTTAGCAATCTAAGACTTTCCTGACAGCAAACAAAAGCTTCTTCAATATTTATTACAGTAAAACAAATAAAAGCCACCATCATTCATGTGGCCATCTTCCATCTTCACTCCCAGACCTTCTAAAAAAGGGGAAAATAGCACATGTGGGTAAGCATGTAGGGAAATTAAAATCCTTATCACACGTTGATTACAGGGACATAAAATTATGTGGAATATGGAAAACAGGTTGTCAATTCCCCAAAATGTATAGCCTAGAATCATCTTCAGAGATGACTGAGCAATTCCTCACTTAGGTATACACCCCGGTGACTTGAAGGTAGTGTTGTAAATTGAACTGTGCCCTACCAAAATATGTTACCAACTTAGTTAAACCTTGTTTCTCAGTGTTATGTAGTTATCCTCACCTTCGTGATCTGATTCAATTATCCTGTGATATAAATCTTAACCTCTTGGACATTAGTGAGGCAGGATACAATCTATAGGATTAGGTCGCATTTCACGCCAATATCTTTAGAGCTATAAAAGAGACAAAGCCAGAGTACAGGGTTGAGGGACTCCATCTACCACTAAGTAAGGAAAGCTGGGCCAGGAGCCGAGGAAGCCTCCTAGACCTAGTGTTAATCTCAGACAGGTGGCCATCTCTAAGGAATCCAGCTCCCATCCACACGGGAGACTACAAAGGCCTTTCTCCTGAACCAACCAAGTGATCAAGCCTCCCCTTGAGCCTTAGCAACAAATTCAAATTTCTAGCTTTCAAAACTATGTAAGAATAAATTTCTGTTCGGTTAAGCCACGTATTTGTGGTATTTCTGAGGAAGCAGAATTAGATAGGACAAGCAGCAATTCTAACAGCTTCTTGTGCAACATTGTTCATTTTAGCACTATTCACAATAGTCATAAGGCAAAAAACTATGAAGTAACCACCAACATGTGAATGAATAAATAAGTAGTATTATATATAAATGATGGAATATTTAGTATTAAATAGAAATGAAAGTTTTAACATGCTATAAGATTAATGATCTTTGAAGCATAATGCACATCTAAATAATCCAGCAAAAGGACAAATATTGTATATACTCGTGCATAAGCTGATCCAACTATCAGTTGAGGTACCTAATTTTGCCATAAAAACTGCATAAAAAATGTGAACAACTTGGCTTAAACATGAGAATATATGGTAGTATATAATCATACCTGTGGTGGGAGGGAGAGTCCTTTGACATTCATCAGAAGTAATAAAATAACTTTGTAGCATTATAGGACAGACACACACCTAAGAAGCTGAGGACCAGAGAAAGGGCTGCCTTCTACATAGCTAAGAAAAGTCTGTCTTGATCAAAAAACTATCTCATGAGCATTACTGATCTTGAATAATATGGTGCTAGCTTCTCTAATAAATTTCCTGATTGTAAGTAGGTCCTTTGAGTTCCTGGTGACCATTGAAATGAAGGTGCTACAGAGAACAGAGTATACAATAGGAGGGGGCATAGGGGTCAGAATGGTTGGAGCCATGTTGAACTTTTGCCTCATAGGACTGGGTTGTCGACTGGTGAATTTGGTTTTCCTTCTCCTTTAAGAAAAGTCAAAAGAGGCCAGTGACCACCCGCACACTGTTCCGATGGTCACTTACTAGCTCTGTGAGTTTAGACAACTAATTAAGAAATTAAGTACAGAAAGGATGCTGATGAACACTCGAGATTTAAACAGCAACAATGCACTCAACCCAGTTTGAGGGCACAGGGCAGGGCAGTGTTTTGTTCGATGAACTGATTCAGACATCGAACCACAACATTTAGCCAAAATGTCTAAGGAGCATATTAGCAAAGAAACACAGATGTCCCAATTAGTCATAGGCATAGTAAGCTTAGTCTCCAGCAATAAGGTGGTTATGCAGATGAGATGACTTCTGTCTAGTTATTTGATTTATAGCTCTTTTAATAGACTACAGCAGATGCTCAGTAAATAAGCCCTTTAAGATCTCTAGCCCCTTCTCTTTGTAGAAATCATTGTACTGGCACATAGGAAAGTCCATGCCTTTTATAAAATAGGTGCTTGAGAAATGAGTACTTGATGGAATGAAAAAAATATTTGTAACCAAATATGTTAAATAGGAGACCATTTTAAATAATATTTCATATAGGTTTATAAAGACTAAGGTTGTAAAATACTACCATATTCACATCATAACTGATGATATGTGCTTATTCTGCTTTTGTAATGTAAATTTTCATCATTCTGTTTTCTGAAAATTCTATGGAAACAGATGTTTTTTTTTGAAGCAGTCTGTGATCAAAGATAATATTGTACCTTGGGCAAGGTGATATCATATTCAGATGCTGAGGGAATGTTGACTATTTCCAAATCCATTGAACTTATTTTCCAGACATAGGTTGATTCTTTGCTCAGTCTGAATACTTGAATTTTGTCTTTTGATATGAGGAAAAGAATGAGGTGTTGGAGAGGGATCACTGATCTAAGTAGTTTCCAGTCTGAGTTGGATAATTTTATAAGTTGACCGCTGACTCTACATGATATAGGGCTAGGGCTACACTTTTAAAATTCTATGATATTTACCTGGAGATAAGGGTAATCTACAGCAATATGTGAAGTTCTTCAAGGATGCTTGGAGAAGTTTTATCTCCTCCTACATTATCAGAGAGCCCTTCCCTGTGCTATCAACACGCTTTCCTAGAACTTTTCCCAGAAGTGCCAGTCACATTACTCACCATCACTAGTGGATTAAACAAACAAAAAACGTACATTTTTTTAATCTAGCATATTCTATTTGAGCCCATTTAATGGAGTAGAGCATTTAGAGAGATGGGCCTCTCTGAGACCCATCATTTAATACCTTTTGCCTCATTTATTTCTTCCATTAACATTATGACAATGGTCTTACTCTCCCCAGGTGACATTTAAGGAAGGCAACACCCAGAAGGTAACAAAATGGTGATTTGGCCAAGATGACATACTTAGTAAGTAGCTGAGCCAGGCCTGTACAGAAACGTGACCCATTCTTTGAATTACCTATCTCCAACCCCTACAACATAATGGTGCTTGGGCGTTTATACTATTTTCTCCATTCCTTCAGCAAATTCTTCCTTTGTGTGTTTTCACAAATGATCTGAGGCACCATTTTAAACTTCATTCCCAATAATTGTCTATCTTAGACCTCCCTGTGGTTAAAATTGCATCCACACTACTTGGCTGACCCTATGATGTGGCTGGTTAGTGTCTGTCTGGTTAGAGGCTCAGGATGGCGGCAATGGAGAACTAAGTCAATATGAGCCAATAGCACATGAAGAGAAGGTTTCCAGGGGTTACTGGGGGAAAATAATCACAAAATTTAGTGTGTCCGGCTGTCCACATCCCCGCGATAGAAATAAGGAAGCAAATAAACAAAGTTGCTTCTGGTTTCTGTCTTAAACTCCTGAGAGGAAGTTGCCCAGGGCTACCTGTGGCAGATTAAATACCCAAATGAACCTGGACATGATGACCTTGTGAGCTACTGAATCAAAAGGTAGCCAGCCTCAAGATCACCTACGCATGGTAACACATTCCATTCCTATTCCAGGCATCAAGGAGCTCCTGGTGAAATGATGATTAGTCATTGTGCTGCTCACTGTAAGGTCAGCAGTTCAAAAAATGATGTTTACTATAACAATAAAGAAGATGATGTTCTAAAATTACTTGTGGTGAGAATTACACAATTGTTAACATATTTGAATAGATGAACTGTGTAACATTTGAACTATAAGTCAATAACATTTTTGCAAAGCAAAAAGATGTACCGTCTTGGAAACCCACAAAGGCCATTCTGCTCTGGCTAGAGGGTTGCTGTGCGCCAGAACTGTTACATGGCAATGTGCTTGGGGTTGGGAGGATTGTTCACATCACAATCAAAATAAATCATTGGTTTTTAAAGTGTGCACTGCAAAAGAAATTGTCTCTATATATCTAGTCTTTATCTAATCTTTTGAGATGTTTTTATCACTATTGATATCATATAAACAGTTCCTAAAATGGCAAAATTCTCAAGGCCCACACTCTACTACCATTGAGTCTACCCTGGCTCGCACGACCTCTAGGGTAGCGCAGGACATCTCTACACATTTTCACAGAGGCACAGGGCTTCCTCTGTTATTCCTTCAGAGCAGCTGCTGGGTTTGAACTTCTGATTTTTAGTTAAAAGCCCAGTGATTACCCTCCTTTGTCAACAGGGCTCCTGCATAATGTTCAACATGGGCATCTTATGCTAGCTAACCCAACGGTTGTGTGTCTTTAAAGAGTCTTCAGGTGACAATTTGGGGTTAAGGTTTGCAGGCCATTGCAGGGTAAGAGTTTCAGGGATTTATTTAGCTCCCTTGGCTCTAGAAAGCCTGGAACCTATTTTAAGTTTACAGATGTGACACTTGTCTCCTAAAAGCTCATTAC
Source organism: Nesogale talazaci (assembly GCA_004026705.1). Classification (NCBI taxonomy): domain Eukaryota; kingdom Metazoa; phylum Chordata; class Mammalia; order Afrosoricida; family Tenrecidae; genus Nesogale; species Nesogale talazaci. Next base: position 16,918 of record PVJH01018803.1, read on the forward strand.
TGATAGATATTATAGTCTTTTCTCAGTTACACAGGGCTGGAGACTTGAAGTCATTTTCAGTCTCATTAGTCTTTTATATAGGCAAGAACAAAAGGGACATTGTCACCATCTGTTGGGATAGTGGTTTTCTCTTTATAGCATTCCTCTGGAGCTGTGGCTTTGCTTCCTAGAGAACATTTGACAATGCCTATTGATAGAAGTGGCCTTCTGGTGGCTTGGGGGTTAGGTATTGAGCTGCTAACCTCAAGGTCGGCAGTTCAAAACCACCAGCTGCTTCCTAGGAGAAACCACTTTCTATTCCTGAAAAAGTCACAGCCTCAGAAATCCTCACCAAGATACTCACTATGACTCAGAATTGACTCAACAACAGTGAGTTTTGGAAGGTTTTTTTTTCTTCTTTATAATACAAGGGGTTTCAAATGCTGGTGAAATTTGTTTCTTTTACTCTGTTTTTCCATGACTTTTTTAACGCTTCCATGCAGTTTTGGTTTCACAAGTGGGGCTGGAATGGCATCTAGTGAATAGAGATAAGTAATACAGATAAACAGCTTATAATTCCTAGATTACCACCCATCCTCCACTCCTAGAACCCCACTGCTCTCCAAGACACACACCACACACACACACACACACACACACACACACAATTTATCTTGCCTCAATTGTAAAAAGTATCCAACTTGAGAAACTTGCTCTGGAAGCGTGCTTGCATATGCCACCGATAAATAAAATGGCCACTTTTAAAACTCATACAATTAATTTAAATTCAATCATTAAATCAGTTATGAAGTAGTTGGTTTCATAAAGTTAAAAAGGTGGTTTTATAAAGTACTTAGAACATATTTTTTAAAGAATTGGGACACAGATACAGCTTTTCTTATTTGAAATGCAGTGTTTTGTTTTTAGTCTTACTATATCCAGTCCTATCCTAGGATTTCTTCAAGTGCCGACCTATCTACCTCCCAACTTTTTCTTTACTCAGACATTACTGTGGTCCCTAATGTACCATTGCCACTAGTCTCCACTGTAACAAATCAAAATATTTTTTCATCCCTTCAAATCCTGTGTCCATTCCTTTCTATTTCATATTATTCTTACGTACAATATCCCATTTACATCTTTTCAAAGTCTAGGCAACATCTCACTTATTCTACAAAGCTTTCAATCACCACTTCAGCCCATAATAAACTCTACTTTTCCTCTGATATATTTAATGCCACATAATTCAGTGAAATAACCAGTAAGTCATTAGGCATATGAATTTCTTTCCTAAATGGTTGTCTACAATAACTGCTATTTTTGTTGATATTGGATGCCATCAAAGGGGCACTAGGTTTTATTTTGTTGTTTCCCATCTATGGACTCTACCTTAACAGTCAGCACAGGAGGTTCAAAACAACTTCTGATAACATACAGACAAAAACTTAACTGATGATACACAAACTAAGAAGGCAGAGAAAGATATATGTGGTATATGAGAGAAGAAATGATCCCTACCACTGGTAGACTTAACATAAATGAAGCTCGTAATATTACAGGCACATTATAATTCCCCTGAGAAAAACATCACCCGGTCATGAATTTTCTAATGGGTAGCATGAAATATTAAATGAAATTTCAGAAAAAAATGGGTTCCATGCCATATCCATCAGGTCAATTCTGATTTAGAGTAACCCTATAGGTCTACAATGCATATAGCAACCTGATAGGACTGTGATGCATAGTAACCCTATAGGACTACGATGCATACAGTAACCCTATAGGTCTACAATGCATACAGTAACCCTATAGGACTACGATGCATGCAGTAGCCCTATAGGACTACAGTGCAACTTTGGGGTTGGAGAGGAATACTGACACGACCATAGATTGTTAAAAGGATAAACCATGTGTCTTGGAAGAAGTGCAACCAGAGTGATCCTTGGAGGAAAGGATGGAAACACCTTTGTTTTGCATCGAAAAATGCCATTATAGTCTATTTTTTTCTTTTATAGAGCACTTTATTGGGGGCTGTTATAGCTCTGTTAGCAATCCATATACCAATCATATCAAGCATATTTGTACATATGTTGCCATCATCATTTTCAAAAACTTTACTTTCTACTTGAACCCTTGGTATCAGCTCCTCTTTTTTTCCCTCCATCCCCCACCTTCCCACCCTTGCAAATTCTTGTTAAATTATAAATTATTTTTATTTTCATATCTTATACCATGTGATGTCTCCCTTCACCCTCATTTCCATTGTTTGTCGCCCTGGGGGTGGGGTGTCATATGTTGATCGTGGTGATTGGACAGGTTGCCAGGAGAGACCAGTTCCTAGAAAAGATCATCATGTCTGGTACAATAGAGAGGTTATGAAAAAGAGGAAGCCCTCGAGGGTCTGGACTGATGCAGTAACCGCACCAAGGGGATCAGACATAGGAACAACCGTGAGGAGGATCCAGGGCCGTGCAGTTTCGCTCTATTATGCCATTGCCATGGGTCAGGCCTGCTTGATGGCACCAGTAACACAAACAGCGTAAGACAGAGCAGGCCTGTTCCTTTGCGCTTCTGAATCTGGACATGGCTACAGGACTGGCAGTCTATCTTGCCCTCTGAGCAGTCAAAGGGTTTGAGATAGCCTTGCAGTGAGCAGGCCACGGACCAGCCCACAGTGCCACGAGGGCTGCAGTCCTTTTAACTCTCCACACAAGTTCAACAAAACTAAATGTGTTCCCTTCTCGAGAGCATATTCAGATATGTTCATTCAACTAGTGAATCACAGAGAGAGGGATGGAGTGTCCTGGGTTGTCCAGGCTTACTCTTCTCAGACATTGTGGAGGGCTATTCGATCCTGACTCAGAGTTGTAGAAATGCTCTTCTAGACTAATACTTCTGTTTTCAAATGGAAAAAGTGACCCTCAAGATACTGGCGAATTAGTTACAGACCGAGAAGCCACGGATTCACTGCTGTGGAATTCCTGTCTATTCCATTTACTTTATGCTCCCAGCACTATTTCAGCTTCCTACAGTGGACATACCCCCATGGGGCACATGTGATCCTAATTTGTTAGGTGTCACAAGAGGCTCTAGAGAAATTTAGCAGTTTGGACAGAGCCCTGTAAGCCACCACAAGGGTAGGACCACAGATCATGGATTCCTCACTCCACGCTAATCCATGGTTTTCATGATATTGCACTTTCTTTCCATTGTAGCAACATACCCTATTTTTAACAAATGTTGAGGGTTAAAGCATATTCTAATAGCATTACATTTCTTTCACCTTAATTTGAATATACACATCTCAAGTAATGAGATGTTAAAACAAAACTCTGATCCAAGCACTTCGTTTAATAGTATGAGAAGCTGACATCTTAAAGGAAATGAAGCCTCTTGTAACTGTAAAGGCCATCTAATGTCCAATCAGAAGACTGCTTCTTCTCTACCACTCCTAGGCCCCTCCAAGATCACCCTGACTCAAGAGACCCTGCGTGTCCTCAATATAATTTCCAGTAGCTCATTATTTTGGAAAGATACCTCTAGGAATCTCCAGTAAGGTCCCTTTGAGTGGGCATCTTTTGGTTACCAAAAAATGTCCACAAGGATGATATTCATTTATACCTGAGTCTAGTGTCCTGGTTTTTTCAGCCTTTTAAAACAAGCAGCATTTTACTTTCTTGGCCAAAAGTGAAATTATATTGACCTTTATTTTTTGCTAGTTCTTTTGCAGCTACCATATCTCCAATACTTTTAGCTCAACTTATGTGGGTACAAAACTCAAATAGCTGTGGCTCCAAGCAGTAAGAGCAGTGATGCTAAGAATTGTTAGAAATGTGTAGATTGACCTGCAGGACCAGAGACTCTGACATTTTGAAAACCCTGGGGTGGTAAACACACTGTGTAGGAAGGCCTCCTATGGAGGCTGAATCTTAGAACATGTTTGCTGCCCCAAAGTTGTTTTTGTCTTTGATACATGTGTCCTCTTCAAAAGGACACTAAATTCCAAATACCCCTGAATAAGACTAAATACCAGAGGAAGGTTTTTTCCCCCCAAGGCTGAAAGTGAATATTTTCTGAATTATTACAACCCCCTATTGAAGAATAACGATGGGACTTTGCAGACTGGGGAGCTTCTTGATGGTCTTCTGACTCCTTGATGGTCTTTTGAGCTCCTCTGTTACTTTGTCAAGCATGCTAATATTCTCCAGGGACAAGTCTCTCTTGACAACACATCCAAAGAATGTGACGCTCTGACTTATCATCCTTGTTTCCAAGAAGTATTCTGGTTGTACTTCTTCCAAGGTATATTTGTTCCTTGGGTTGTTCATGGTTCTTTCAATGTTTGCCCCTAAATCATAACTCAAATGCAGCAATTCTTCCTAATTGTTCCTTATTCATCAGACAAATTAGATAACTAAAAAAGCTACCTTTTTAGCCAGCCACTCCTTAGTTCACAGTGACATCCTTGTTCTTCAACAGTGGGCTATTGCAATTCAGAAAACACCCAATTCTACCTCTGAGACATAGAAATCTCTCCCTCTGGCCATCCAAAATCCATCACTTTCTCTGGAATTTTCTGGAACCTTCAGTTTGAATTTTGTTTGGAGGTGTGAGGATGAGAAATGGAGGGAAAAGACCTACGTTTATTGGTTCCAGAATTACATGGCAAAAGCAACTAGACACTCAATCAGTGACTTTAATATTACCTGAGGAAGTTCTAAGTCTGGAGTGTCTGGCCAGGTCCTACGTCTTGAAAATCTTAATATTGAGAATTCATAATTTTCATACTGTGGTGGTTGGCCTTTGTGATGTTTCTATCTCACTATCGAGCAATTCACTTCAACACAATCAATTTCCATTGCAGTTGGGGCTGGGCCTTTGGGCTTGGAAACAATTCTCAAAGTAGGCACAGTCACATTTGTCACAAAGTTACAAAGTCACATTTCAGATTTTCTGACTCAGCTATTTTCAAATTTCGCCATCTGGCAGTTCTCAAATAATCCTTTTATTTAATTTAGAGGTAAACAAATGTCCAGGTAGGTTGAAAGACCTGCCAAAGTCCTCACAGGAAATCATCCTAAGACGGAGGATCTGATGGCAAGCCTCCTAGCTAGCTTTTCAGTACCCTGTATCCAAATTTCTCCTGCTGCCTAGAGACAGGAGAGAACATGTCAGTGGCTGCTCTGGGAGTCATTCGAGTAGGACCTAGATTAAGGGTTATCATTTAGACAAGTTAACCAACTGTCTGTTCATTTGAAATTGGAATCTTACTCATTGCATATATACACACATGGGGCTCATTCTTTATAAAGGAAATTTTATTCATAAACTCTCTCTTCACTGGTGGAAATCCAATAGCGCTCTCCAAGCTGCTTCCTGAGTAGATGCTGCTAATCTCTTAAATCCTTTAATCACAAAACTGCAGTGGAGGCTGAGCCATTCAACGCCTTGGCTGTCTCCACAAGGACTTCCAGAGTTTGTAGAGACGTTGTCCTACAGTCAAGGAGAAACAGCTTCTTCACAGACTACTTCTATGACCTTTGTCCTAAAACTAAAGCAATCTGGGTCCAGGGATCACTGAACAGAGGACCAAATGGTATCTCTGGGTCCTCTTAGACATGGACTCTCAGACATCTCCCATCACTGGAATCACTTGAACTTGCACTCTGTCTGGCACTTGGCCCATAGTTTGACTCTTCTTGTCTCATGTAATCTTCACCCAAAATCCATGGATAAAGTATTACTGTATTTATATTCTTAACTCTCATTTGAAGAGGAGGAACAGTGACTCTTGGAAGGTGACTTATCCAAGGGAAAGATACTCCAAGCAGACCAGAAGAGGCCGCCCGAGTGTGTGTGCCCTTGTGGGCAGGGTCATCATGCTCAGAGTCGCCAGGTTGCGATTCTAATTCATGAGTTCTACCTTAATACTATGCAAAGGGTCTGAGGTCATCTAAAGGCTAACACAAAATAGCACATGAATGAAGGAATGGACGGATTTTCTTGTAGTATTTCTACATCTCTAGCAGTGGTTATCCATTCAGGGAGAGGGCAATTTCAGCCCCTGGAGAGCATTATACTGTATTTGATTATCATGACTGGTGCATGAGGATGTCCTGTGGGTGTCTAGTGGCTGGAGATCAGCGAGTGACCCTGTAATTGTACAGTACAGTCTTCTGCAATGAAGAATTTTTTAGCCCCAAATATCTCTAATGCAAAAATGGAGAACCCCCTGGTCGAGATGAAGCTAGACTGGATTCCTGGTAGCACCTACAGATCAAAAGGGCAACTCTGACTCTTGAGAAGTCTCTCAGAATCAGGATTCTTTTTCTGATTTTTGTTTTGTTTATTTTATATCCATAACCTGGCCTTTCTTTCTTTGATAGCCAGGCCTGTTTGTTTGTCATTTGGGATATGTTGCTGCCATTAGGTGTTGAGCTGATTCTCACTTACAGTGACCTCAGTTGGCAGAGTTCCTGGCTGTAAGGAGATCACCAGCTCCTTCTCCGGAATACCACAGGATGGGTTCACATCCCCAACCTTTTGGTTAGTGTGTGAGAGCTTAACTGCTGTGCCATCAGAGCTTTGTCCCTGGGACTCTGTCTATGCTGCCAGCCCCTTTAAGCTCAAAATCCCTGGTCTACTCTAAAGCTCATTTGTCCTTGGATCTTTGTTCTGCGATTTTCCATTGGTTGAGTGTGATCCGGGTACCCCGTACAATTCTCTGTCTCAAACCGGACTATAGCAGGCAGTGTAGGAGTTGCAGAGTGGTTTATTGCTGGGGGCCGGATCTCAGAAGGTAAAGCTTGTTCCAAAGTCAGTCTGCCAAAATAGGAATGCTGATTGTGTTGCTTAATAGCTGTGAGACAAGTTCCCTCATCTCTCTGAGGTTCACTTTTGTGTTTCTTACGTGTAATACCAGGGATACGAATAGTACCTACTTCACTGAATGGCTAGGAGCATGACATGAGTTAATATGTGTACTGCATATCATCTAACAGTATATGAAAAAGTGCTTGAGTTATATTTTGTTTCAGAAAGCTGGTCACATTCATATAATAAGCTGCTTCCAGAAAATCAGGCTATACTCACATAAGACAGATAAATCACTCTGATAAACCCTTACATTGGAAGCAGAATGCAGAAGTGACTATATTTAGTATATCCACCTTGAGGGACAGGGCTGTTATTATTAATGGGTGAAATGGACAGTTGAAGATGAAAAGGAAAAGTAGGGGCTGTGCTAACTGGTAGACTGGCAGGCCTTGCCTGAAGTGTAACACATACACATGATTAAATAAAAATTTTGAAAAATTCACCTCGTTTTTCTCTCAAAACAAACACATGCAAATAAACTTATGTGCACATGCACACACATATACAACACAAAAATAAACACCCAATTAGGCTAGTTATCATTCAGTTTTTAAATGTAAATGTTTCAGTAACTCCTAGCCTGCAAAGACACCCCCTTCCCTGTGCATGCAGGGACTTGTCCAAGGTAAAGATGTTCAAACTCTTACGGGGATTAGAACCAGAGTGGTCTGACCCAGAGCACATTGCAAATAGGCACACTTGAAGCCAAGTAAACAGAAGCCATCCTTCCCAGAACTGTGTGAACCCCTCCCACATTCAGTTTGCTCCCTCTCAGTCCCTAGGTAGGTCCCACTCTAGGCAACATTATCCAGAAATGTCTGTTGATAATGTTCAGTATGGCTTGTATTTATAGGCAAATAAATGTATGTTTTCAAGCAATGTTTCATTTCACCAGTTCTATCAATTCAGAGGAATGATACCCACTGCTCCTGGCCCCTTCCACACAATAGGCAAATGCAGGCACGTTCCCTTCCTAACTTTGCCAATTATGCTAAAGAGCTTGGATGACCCAGTGGGGTTGGCTTTAGGTTGCTATCCAACTGGTCAACAGTTTGGCCCCCCCAGCCCCCGTGGGAGAAAGAGAAAGCACTCTACTTCAATGAAGATCCTACCTCCTGTGGGACACAGGTTGCTAGGAATTAGAACAAACTCAATGGCAGTGTTTATTTGTTTTAACGGTATGAGCAACTCTTTTCAAATACACTTTTTTTTTCATTAGATTCACACTCATTCAAAGTCATAGATATTTGAATCAAAGCAAAGGTTTGTCCTCATCGTTTAAAGCTATTATTTAATTAGTTTCTTATTTTTTTCTAGAATCTACATTTCCAGGGTGACCTACCTACCTAGGACACTGCCTAGAGGGCAGTGAACTCTGAGCCCTGCGATGAGGGGTTTCCTAAAATCAGCTTCAAATCAAACAACAGCTTCCTGCTGGCGCAGTAAAGAGCCTTTGAGCTGAGGCACTGGACTCTTTTGGAGAAGTATCTATGTGCAGTCAGTTTAAGAAACAGCAAATGCAGGATTGGGTAGGACTAGAAATTGTGTTTTAGGTAAAACTTTTACTAGAATATAATGCTCTAGCCTTTTTTTTTTCCTACGGAAATTCTGATAAAATGGGATTTAAGAAATTTGGGGAAGTCTTTTTATCTTTGGAACATGCTTGATTCTTTAGTAGAAATATTACCCCCATTCACAAATTATATTTTAAACACAGATTGCAAAGGGACGTCCCTCAGTTTACAAACACAATCGGTTCCCATGTCTTTAAGTTGCATTTGTAGGTCCATGGGAACAATGCATCTCGTTCTTCTTTAGCATTGCTTTAGTGCAAATAAGAGCTGACAGGCTTTACAGGAATCTGAAAGCTGCATGTGCAACAAGTGAAGTGAAGCGAGGCTAACTGTGAAGAAGAGTTTTTATGGGGGAGTCCGTGGTGGCGAAATAGCTGTGCGTTAGGCTGTTATCCAAAGAGCCAGAGGTTTGAAACCACCACCAGCTCCATAGAAAAAAGATGGAACTTTTTACTCCTGTAAAAAGTTATAGTCTCAGCTGAGCCCCGGTGGCGTAGTGGTTGTGTGCGGGACTGTAGCCCACTGGCTTGGTTGTTGAAATTCAGCAGCAGTTCTCCAGGGGCAAGGTTAGGCCTCCCACTCTCACCAGAGGGCAGTGATGCCCCCCACCCCCACCAAAATTATGGTCTCAGAAGCTCATAGAATAGTTCTAACCTGTTCTTATATGGTTGCTATGGTCAGACCATGACTTTATGGCAGTGATTTTTTTCTTTTTTGGTTAGGAGGGTTGATTCAACTAATTCAAAATTACAACAAATTTATATAGCATGGAAGCATAAGTCTGAGTTGTTCCGAAGTCAGATATCTGCAATCCAGGCACAGGAATAAACAATAGAAGCACAGGAATAAAAATAGAATAAAATAGAAGCAAGGAATAAAATAACTCACTGTCTCTCACATGAACCAAGACCTTGGAAACAGCATGGGATGTAGAAAGAGTAAAGACTTAATAGATAAACCTACTCAATATTCAGTTTCCTAATTTATCAGCTCTGTGGCCTTTGGTGAGTTAGTTAGTTTTCTAAAACATTGCTTCTTTATCTTTGAAAAATGTGTCACAAGGCTTCTCCTGTAGGCTTGCTTTATGGAGAGGATGAACGACCATCACGAGGTTAGTAGAAGACCTAACACACACGGACCCTACTATTGTCCAGTCAATTTGGGCTCCTAGGGGCCTGACGGCACATCTGTTTCTTAGGGTGTCTGAGAATCACCCCCCCAAAAAATGTCTAGTCCATTCTGATTCAAGTCCTGAGAGTTATTATAGAACTGGGTTCTGCAGGGGTACTAGAGCACTGATTTTTCCAAAACATATTTCTAGGTTTTTATTTTTCATCATCTCTGAATGGACTTGACCCTTTAAATTTGCGGTTCGGTACTGAGGTTAGGTGCTAGTTGTGCCATTATCTATCTCAGCCCCTAGGGTGCATTCTATTTCCAGCACACCAGACTTTGTGCTCTTTATAACCTTTCATGTCATTATCACCTGCTTACATCGTGCATTTTGGAGGTTGATCTTCTCGATGCAGCCTTAGTGCCATGGAAATGGGAATATGTTTATCAATTGAGAAAACAGTCTACCAAGTCCATAACCTCCTTCCCAGTACCCACAAGGACCTCGGTCCATCACCTGGGGCATGGCCGTGTGCATGGCAAGGCAATTAGATAAACGCCACACTTCTGAGTGACTGCTTCTACTCTGGAGAAGGAGGCTCTGGACCGGCCAATGGAGATGCACTGAGACCAAGGAGCCAACTGTACACTGCAAAGTTAACTGTCAGTAAATACCTTTTAAATTAATCACAAGTTTAAGGCTCAAAAGCACTTGAAGTCTAGTATTTTCATGTAAATATTCAGAAGGAATGGTAGTTAAATGTCTATTTAAATTATATGGCATAACTAAGGTTATGCATGCAAAAAGTAACAGCCTCCCCCTCTCCTCTCTAGTTGTGTTCATTGCAAGTACTTCCACAGACCTAATTATGCAGGGAAAAAAAGCCTGTTATTACAGTTATTTTGCCCAGAGAGGAAGCTATAATTTTGACCTCTCCCTTAAATAACTAGTTTATAAAATACAGCAGGAAATCATAAATAAGATAAATAATGAATTTATTTATTTATTAAAGATAAAGATGAATAATGAATAAGATAAATAATAAATAATTGTAGCTTCCTATTATTTGGAATCTTAGCATATTTTACAGACAGAAAAAGTATGCATTCTATTCTGTGTCTGAGGTACTTACACAATTTCATGGCAATGTGAGAAAATAATGAAGGGGTGGCGTCTAGCCTGATGATTCCTCCTTGGGTGCATGGCCTTCTCATGAGGATTTTGGGATCTTCCTATTTCTTTCTTCTGTCATCAGAAGAGGTCTCTCTCTCTCTCTCTCTCTCTCTCTCTCTCTCTCTTTTCCTCTCCTTCCCTCCCTCCCTCTGCTTCACATTCTGGTTGACAAGCCACATGGAGCCATGCTGATGGCAACCTGAGTCCCAGAGATGCACCTACCATCATTGGATACACAGGACTTTCCAGTCACCAGCCTGTGATTTTCCTGCATTCAGCAGCTTTGCATGTTTTGTGTGGGTCTAGAGAGAAATTTATGGACTAATTTTGGACATGTGAGCTATTATTGAACTTATGGACTGGATCTGGCCGGGACTGGATTATTTTCTCAATATACAATTGTTCTTTGATATAAAGTTCTCTCTTACACACTTAGGAGTGTCCCTGGATTTGTTTCTCTAGCTAACCCATTTCTAGCTATCTTGACTTTGAGATCATTAGGCAACATGACGTCATGTTCAGAAATATGGGCTTTTTGTGTTAAGGAGAATAGGCTTCAAGTTCAAACTTCCTATGTAACTTCAGACACATTACTGGTAAAAATCCCTCAGTCTTCCAGTTGCCTCAGCTATAAGTTCATATTTTAAGAGGTGCTGTATATATAAAAGAGAAAAGAGTATTATTCATTTAATGCACTGCTTGATGTTTATTTGGTTCGTGATTTCATGAGCTCATATTCATATTTTACAGATGGAAAAGAAAACTTCAGCAGTTTATCCAAGACTTATCTAACTGCCAAGCATGTACAGACACACTCAGTTGCCCTTAGATGAAATCCACCTTTTGCTGTGTATTACTATGTACTAGACTCTTATAAACAGAGAGGCCTGCCAAGTCCAATGTCGCCTTCTTTCTCCCAATAGCTCTCAAAATCACCACTTAGCACATCCCAGACAATGAGATTGGCAGTATAAATTGCAGCCTTTTGTTGCCATGATTTTAAAAGGCTCACATGGCACCTTAGGCCAGGATCTCCCCAAAGCCTTCATCAAATTGTTAATTTTTTATCACTTTCGTTTTTTTAATCTCCTAAGGTCCTTTGCTACAATGCACACATCCCATGAGCCTCATACCTGAAAATGCTAGCTCTTGTATATGCCCTCATTAGAATTAAATCAAAAATTGTTTTAGGAAGGCATTGAGAACAGAGTGATTTGAAAATAGAACTCGATAGTGTCGGCCTTGCAAAACGAGGCCAGGGCAGGATGCCATAGTAGAGGGCATATTTTCTCCTGTGACTCCTTCCCTCCTTTCTTCTCTCCAATCATATCTTCTGTTCACTTAGGGAACATTTACTCAACACCTACTCTAGGTGAGAGTCTTTCCAAATACTTAACGGAATACTTGACTGATAAAAGGAGTCCAGAGACATATTTGTGCATGCTAAATACTAGGCAATTCAGAGTAAGAAGAAATAAAAGTGATTCAATTCACATTATTGCCATAAACACTTAGGACTGCCTGCCTCTTCTATAGGAGATAATGGGAGCAAGGGTCTCAGAAAAGTGGTGATGGGGCTGAAATGGTGGTGGATTTCCAGTCAGTTATGAGAGGCCAATTCTCCAGTAATAGTGATGAATAGGTATCCTTGCCCCTTAGCCTCAAACACCCCAATAACACAATCAGCAAGCAAGGTATCCTCCCTTGTTTTCTTCTCCCAATTCTGTCAGTTACACTGAAAACAGTATCTTTTCGATGTAGGTTTTCTCATCTTTTCTCTAAATATTTATTTCTGTTAGAAAGCAGTGAATTGTTACTAAGGAGGTCGCCATAGCATTCACTGAGGATCCACGTTCAGCCAGGCACTGATTGTATACTTACTCAATGACAGCTGTTACCAAAATAAATTGTTCTAGAGAATCCAAGCCTCCAGAAAGCCAAGAAATATTTGTCAGTAGCCCAGATGCCTTATGAAAGCACCTTAGAATAGGTCCATAGAAGCTTAACTGCCAAGAAAAACACACCATCTTTTTCCTAATCATAAATTCCTTCTGGTCCATGGAAACTCTATGTGTATCAGAGTCAAGCTCTGCTTTCTGGGCTTGCCAGAGACTGGTTTTTAGAAGACGATTGTCAGGTCTTTCCTCTGAGAAGCCTCTGGGGTGCCTTGGATCGCCAACTTTTGAGTTAGCAAACCAGCATGCTAGCTCCACCACCCAGGAGTTTCTCTCTCCCTCCCAACTTTCAAATGGAGGAGAGTCACTATTACTCACCACGCACAAAGGAACGAGGCAGTAAGAAAATCATAACCTCAGGAATCCCTCTTTTCTAACCATTGACAAGCTTAACTTTCATTTCCTTCACTTGTATATACTGAGTGGGTAAAGGCATTTTCTTTTCCTCCCATCACAAAAACAAGAACCATAAGAACACAGGATGGAATAGGGCTGGAAAAAGCAATACTCCTAAATTATATGTATATATATATATATGCATATATATAAATGTAGCCAAATTACAAGGGAATCTTTACAAAGATTTTAAAAATGAAATTTCAGCCAAGCACCATGACACAACTGCTGTGAAATTCCAAAGTAAGAGACCGGATACAAATGCACAGAACTGACTAATTATTATATAAGGATTAAAGGAGGGAAGGAGAAGCGGACTTTATCACAAGCCCATTGAGAAAAGGATCCACTGTATTAGTTTGATGTCAAGGTTTTCCAAGTACAGAGGTCACCGCTGACTTTCTGGCATGAAATCCACACTGTCAGTCATCGGCTTGCTGCTTTCGCATTGGAGACAGGAGAGGGCTTCTCCTTTAGAAAGAGCCTGCATGACTGGAACTAGGTTATAACATCCTTTGATCTCCCTCTGAACCCCTTTTGGGTTTGTTCTAATTTTAAATATTTCTGCTTTTCTGGACAGAGGTTTTATTTCCCCTATGAGATATTATAATAGTGCCAGTGGCCTTTCTTTGTATCTTTAATATACACACTGTATACTAAATATATACTATATATTATATAGTGTATATTTATATGATACAAATTTAAATATTATAGAATGTTTTATGTTATATAATATATATGTATACTTATTGTTTAATAGTTTTTGCCTGTTTCCCAGTTTATGTAGGACAGGTAGGGTGGATGTACAGGCACAATAATTGGTAGAATGGCTTTGGGGGGGTCATAATGGCTTAATGGAGTAGAAGAAGATTAGAGGGGAATATGGATCAAGTAATGACTACAGGAGAGAAGTAGCTGTTCTGGAACTGGTTATGATGGTGCATATATATCTTTTTAAATATGATTGAAATATGGAAGTACATGCTTTGTGAATTATATTTGAAAAAAATTGTTATTGGGGGAAAAAAGAGAACCTGCACTCTCAGTGAATTTTAGGTGAAAGATGTGTAACTGTTTCCTAGGAAACAGAAGACCCAGGGGCATGGGGTATAGGGGTGCTGTCATTGATATAGCTAAAATATTTTCAAACTGGTCCTTTTAGGAAGCCAAACATTTCTGAATCAGATAGAAGGAGCAACGAAGGAACACGTCTAGAAATGGAAGGCTTCACTGATTTTTTTTCCCCCAGTAGGAGTTGATGGTCATGCATCATAATTACAGGGTTGGGACTCTCCAAAGAATCCAGAAAATGCCTCATGAGAGTAGCAGCCAGCTTGATCATGTGCCAGCAAGACAGCATAAATCATTCAGCCAAAGGCGAACTGTTCTACCTCAGCCCCACCATCATCCACGGATGGCTGGAAACGACCCCTAGGAATTAGCAATTCAGGATAAGAGATGAATAAACTACCTCGACCAGAGCTAAAACGTGCGCTGTCAGGGAGTCCATTCAGATAAGGAGTTTCCACTGAAGTGAGTAGCTGTGGCAATAAAACAACTGGTTAACTCAGAATGAGTTTTGAAGTATTAATAAATATCACAGATAAGATTTTATATTTCTGAATTGAGCCTATATTTTGTCATTTCTAGTACGAAGGACTGCCTACATGCTATGAGCTAACAAAAAACATATTAGCCTCCCCAAGTTTTTGTCGGGAAGTAGAGTGGAAGACCACCTCCCCAGTCAAATATCTAAGGAGCAGTAAGGAGAAAAATGAGGCTACATTTGAATCAAATCATGTTGTGAGCATTGTATGCTTAATCTACTACCTATTTATTTAAAGAGTATTTTTCAAATGCTAAATGCTTGATAGACAACAAAGGAATAACAAAGATGACGTGACTCTAGCCCACAAATATCTTACCGTCCAGTGAAAAGTGTGGGGATTCCTTGATCTGTTCCCTAAAGAAAATCAATATCAACACAGAAAACATAGGCTTTGTGGTAATTCATAAGTGCACTTGAGTCCAAACTAGCTCACACATTTATTGCTAGCATGCCTTTAACAGGCTACTGAGTCAAACAGAACTGCCTCTGAGTTTGTAACCTTTACTTAAGCAACAAAGCTAAGTTTTTTCCCCAAAGAGCTGCTACTTGAATTCCAACTGCTAACTTTTGGATGGACAGTGAAGTACATCATTGTTGCACCACAACTGCACTTTTCTCCACCCACAACCTGAAGAGAATGACCAGCTTTGCACCTCACGGCTCCTCACCTACACAATGAAGATCAATACAACTGCCTTATAATATTACCAAGAAAACTTAAGGAGAATGCATATAAAGTCCTATAAAAAAATCAAACTCACTGCCATCGAGGTAATTCTGACTCATAGTGACCCTATAAGACAGGGTAAAACAATTCCTGTGTGTTTTTGAGACTGCATCTCTTTATGGGAAGAGAACATTTCATCTTCTTCTTTGAAGCAGCTGGTGGCTTTGAACTGCTAATTTGCAGCTCAGGAGCCCCGCACATAACAACTACACCGGGGTTCCATAACATTTTCCTTCTACCAGTGGCAGGGAATATCGCCTTCAAGATACAGACAAGGTAGTTATCCCTCAGAATCAAACTAACAAAGGAAATTGAAATGGCCATGATGAACACAAAATGAAAATTCAATGAAGTATTAATTCTCTATAAAAACATGTCTCAATAGGTGTCCTCCTTACACTCCATAAAAATATTCCCCACTCAATTTGAGTTAATGTTTTATATCCTGAACTTTTGAAGAGCTAATTCCAAGGGCTAATGTAGAAAGCAAACGTTTTGAGAATGATGATGGCAACAAATGTGCTTGACACAATGGTTGGTTGTATAGATTGTGATAAGAATTGTATGAGTCCCCAATCAAAAGAAAAAAAGATATAAATACTGACAGGCTGCATATATGTACATATTGTGATTAAAATTGCATGAGGTTCCAATTAAATTATTTAATTAAGGTGCTGACTAGGGTTGGTGCTTGCTTCTCTTGGGTCTGTGACTTGGTCACCCGGAGCTACCCCTGGAACACTTGAAATAGTTCAGCAAAAGAAAAATGGAGGAGCCATAGAGCAGTGAGAATGAAGACCTGAGATCAGAGACTGGAGATTTTCCAAGGCAAGGTCTTACACATTGAACTCACATGTCATCTTGTCAGGTAGATAAGCCCTCGGAGATAGTAGATGTTGGTGACAAAGTGTGGGTGAAGCTTATTGGTCGAGAGATGAAAAATGATAGGATAAAAGCGTCTCTCTCCATGAAAGTTGTCAACCAAGGGACTGGGCAAGACCTGGATCCTAACAACATCATTATTAAGCAAGAAGAGAGATGCAGACAGATCTTTCAGGATTACACTGGGCAAAAGGTCACCCTTGAGGCCGTCTAGAACACTCCCTGCAAGAAGTGTGGCAGTAAGGCCGCTTTGCAAAGGCTTGTTTCATGCAGCCAGGCGGGACCAAGTACTCTCTGATACCTGGTGAGGAAGAGGAGGAGGAGGAGGCAAAGTCAGCGGAGTTGGAGGAAGTTGACCCCGAGAAGAATTCTTCTAGAAAAAGAAAGAAGGAAAAGAAGAAAAAGGAACACCGAGACAGGAAGTCATCCTACTCAGACAGCTCTGGCAAAAAGGCCAGGCACCTGTTGAAAGACAGCAAGGCGGCCAGGAGAAAGAAGAAGAAGAACCAGGAGTGATATCGGAAACGATCAGAGAGGGCTGAGTGAGAGCATAAAGAACTAGGATGCTTCGAGCTGAATGTCAAGACTCATGTTGTGAGCATAAGGCTTCCACCCCACTTACTTCTCTCCCATGAGGCACTTCCCCTAAGCAGTGAGTAGAGATTGAGAGTCCGCTGTCCAGAGGAGCTGCCTGATGGAGTTGTTTACTTATTGCTCCCGGTCTCTTTGCAAGTACCTCTGCACCCTCCTCATGCACTCACCCACCATCTTTCAGCAGGAGAGCTCCTCACCTTCTCCAGCTGCCACTGCCACAGCTGCATTCCCGTGTCCAGCCCAAGCTTGAGCCGTAGCCACTACTATGGAGGGGAGACTCACTGGTCGGAGAACAGAGCCACCTGGTGTGTCCCAGGCTGATCAGTGGGGTGATGCTGGTTGCCAGCAGGCAGGCAGGCAGAGGGCGAGCCTGATCAGAAGTGGTGTTCACTTTTCCCATTCTCCCCATTGTCGCCCTACTCTGCTATAAGTGACAGCCAAGACCACCACCCGAAAAAGACTGTTTGCAGTGACTGAGCTTGTGTGTGATATTCCTCCAGACGGTTGAACCAGCCAGCCCCAGCCAAGATCATTGTTCTACTTTGTACTCATTATTGTGCATGGTAACCAGTCCCCCTTCAGACCTGTGCTTAAATTCCTGGCATTTGATGGGGGGAAAATATTTAATTAAAAAATAATTCACATCATCTAAACTTTGAGTTACTCATCTCATTTCTCAATGCTTTATATTGCGCACATGAAGTCACTTCTTAAAATTATATTGTAAGAACCCACTGCAGGCAGGGCAGTCAGCAACGTTCTTGAACATTTGCTAGGATGCTTTTCAGGGGTCCTCAAACTACAGCCTGCGGGCCACATGTGGCCTGCTAAGGACGTTTATCTGACTCACTGAGTGTTTTTGAAACAGTACCTGTCCTTCTTAGTAGTCTACTCATCCTGGGTCCACAGTGAATTTGTTCATAGCTTTTTTTTTTAATTATAGTCTGGTCCTCCAAAGGTCTGAAGGACAGTAAACTGACCCCCTGTTTTAAAAGCTTGAGGATCTCTATTTAGACCTTCAACACATATACACTGAATAGAATAAAAAGGACTTTTTTGGTTGCTGTTGTTTTAATAATATTATTTGAGTTTTATGTATAAATGCATTTCTGACTTCTCCCCAGACTCCATGGTAGTCTGTCAGAGGGAGGTCCCTGTTGCCGTCATTTTTCTTCTCCTGCCCCACGACACCCTTCCAATCCCAACATGTATGAGTGCATCCATGTCGACCAGGCTGGTGTCCAGATCGGCAATGCCTGCTGGGAGCTCAATTGTCTGGACCACGGCATCCAGCCTGATGATCAGATGTCCAGTGACAAGACCACTGGGGGAGGGGATGACTCCTACAACACCTTCTTCAGTGAGATGGGCACCGGCAAGCATGTACTTAGGGCCTGGAACCCAGTGTCATTGATGAAGTTTGTACTGGCACCTACTACCAGCTCTTCCATGCTGAGCAGCTCATCACAGGCAAGGAGGATGCTGTCAACAACGATGCCCGTGGGCACTACATCAGCAGCAAGGAGATCATCGACCTCGTCCTGGACAGAATCTGTAAGCTGGCTAACCAGTGCACAGGTCTCCAGGGCTTCTTGGGTTTCCCCAGCCTCAGTAGAGGCACCGGATCCAAGTTCACATCGCTGCTGATGGAGAGCCTCTCAATTGATTATGGCAAGAAGTCCAAGCTGGAGATCTCCATCTACTCCATCCCCTGGGTGTAGTTGAGCCCTACATCCACAGCTGTAGTTGAGCCCTACATCCACAGCTGTAGTTGAGCCCTACAACTCCATGCTCACCACCCACACCATCCCGGAGCACTCAGATTGTGCCTTCATGGTAGACAATGAGGCCATCTATGACATCTGTTGCTGGAACCTCAATACTGAGTGCCCAACTTAAATCAACTGTAACCGCCTGATTAGCTAGATCGTGTCCTCCATCACGGCTTCCCTCAGATTTGATAGTGCCCTGAATATAGATCTGACAGAATTCTAGACCAGCTTGGTGCCCTACATCCGTTTCCACTTCCCTCTAGTCCCTGTCATCACTGCTGAGAAAGCTGACCATGAAAAGCTTACTGTAGCAGAGGTCACCAATGCTAGTTTCGAGCCAGCAAACCAGATGGTGAAATGTGACTCCCCCCATGGAAAATACATGGCTTGCTGCCTGTTGTACCATAATGATGTGATTCCCAAAGATGTCAAAGCTGCCTTTGCCACCATCAAGAGCAAGCCCATCATCCAGTTTGTGGATTGGTGTCTTCAAGTTTGGCATTATTTACCAGTCTCCCTCTGTGGTGCCTGGTAGAGACCTGGCCAAGGTGCAGGGAGCCGTGTGCATGCTGAGCAACACCACAGCCGTTGCTGAGGCCTAAGGTATGGATTCACCTGGACCATGGGTTTGACCTTCTGTCTGCCATGCGTGCCTTTGTTCACTGGTACAGGGGTGAGGGGATGGAGGAAAACAAGCTATTCTGAACTTCCACTCTAACCACAAAACATGGGAGAACATCTTAACAATCTTTTTTTAAAGTAGAAAGCCCCTTCCTTACTGGTTAAAGCAAAATTATTTCTTGATATTTGCAGATTACCCTTTAAGTGAGACGAAACTTCTGTTTGCTTTCAGGGGGTGCCACATAGTACCAGGACAGGCAGGCAATGAACAAATTTACCCAAACCATTCTTTAAGCTGAATCTGAACATGGAATCTCATTGAGTCTGCCGATGGCATTTTGAAAAGAATTTCATTAAATGTTGCTAACATGTCATAAGCTTCCTTAAATGGAAGGGTAATGGCTCATAACATTTGTAAGCTTTTTAATTTCATGGAATATGAGCAGCATAATCAGGACCTATTAAACTCAATCAACTGTGCCAACTGGGGCTACCTACCTTTGCTTTGTTTCTCTTTTCCTGGTGGGTGTACCCATGAAGCAGGAGGCAACAAGCCCTAGTAGCTTTCTTTAAAGTTAAGCCTGGTGTGTGATATTCTGGACAACCTCTGATGAAACTATCACAGCTACATTTGCATGGATAGGTTGAAAAGATACCTCTTGGATAATGGCATTTGTTTTCTGGGAAGGAGATTTCTCTTTTCACTTACTTCAGTTCAGAAGGTACAATTTTAATGGGATTCAAAATCAGTCATTTGCCTAATACAACTGGAATTAATGGAGACAAAAAAGCAGAAATTTCCTATTCATTTTTTTCAATGGCATAGGTATGTGCTATGCACCATTCCTTCAAGATTCGTGGCAGATTTTTCTTCTACAGTGAAGTCTTTAATAATAGCAGTGGTCATTTTTTGGCTTAGGGGACAATGCAGTGGGCTGCTAGTCACAATGTAAACAATGCATTGGGCTGCTAGCCACAGTGTAAACAGCTTGAACCGACCAGACACTTTGGGGGGAATAAAAGGAGGCTTTCTATTTCTCTAAAAATTCATATTCTCTTTCAATAACGTGCATGGGCAATTCTACGCAGGTAGCTCTGAGTTGAAATAGACTCAACGGCAAAGGCGGTGAGTTTGTGTGTGTAGAGAGAGTTGTTATTTTTTGATATTTTTTAACTAAGTGGCTTTGTTGGTTAAGAGCTGGGTTACTATAAGAAATAAATGAGATAATTTTGATGAACCCTCAATTGATGGGAGCTATTGCAATAGGAAGATTGAATCATGTATCATTGAATTCTGTTCAAATTTATTTAAATTCAAACTCAGGAAACATTTCTGATCAATTATTATGTACCAAGTCCTCTGCCAGACACTTTTATACCTATTTTTTCACTATATACAGAATTGCAAATACATATCAAAGTCAACAATATTAGATATTATGACTGAACAGTAAAATCATTCAGGCCCTTAACAACACTTAAAAATTTCTAGTCATCTTCTATTTCCTGAAAGTAATTTGTCAAGAAATTCAGTGGTTCTCCTGGATGTTAGATGTACAGTATGAGTTGCATATACATTGCTGCATATATTGTACTCTGTAAGTATTTATAAAAGTAAGTACTTGCTCTATAAGTAAGGGTTATTAAAGGATAATTAAAATATAAATACATTTTATGCCATACATGTCAGCTCAAAAAAATATCAGGAGAATTCATTGTGTAATCAGCACAACCAGATTCCATAGGATCATGACCACTGTGAGGTGCTGTGATGGTGAAGATCCTAATGGATTGATTCCCAAGTGCTTTTACCTATTGAACCCTGGTATTGTAGTCTCGAACTGGGCTACTAACCCCAAGGTCAACAATTCCAATACACCAGCTTTCAAATGGACAAATGTGGGGCCTTTTGTTTCTATAAAGACAGATAGTCTCCAAAACTGCATATGGGACTGTTTTGGCTCATAAATGGATACATGGCAGTGGGTTGGTTACCCATTCATTGAAAGGATTATGATTATCTTTTGTCATCTATGTCTATGTTGGTGCTAGCCATCTTTTTATGAGTTTCTGATACAATATTGTTCAATTAATTTTTGTTTTATTAAACATATCCTGCACCTCCCTTTCTGTTAACTTAAGTGTTGTTAAGATATTATGAGAAAGAAATATGCATTTTATAATGTAAAAGTTATACAAGCCAGCTCCATGTTCTTAGACTATTATACAGCTCAGGAAATCCTTACGTTAAGATGTCAGATATTATCTGGAATGCTAAGGAATGCATGAAGGATTTTCCTATGTTTATAACCAAAGCTAGCAGCAAATACCAAAATTTTATGTTCATCTAATGAAAGGAACACCTATGTATTAATTATTTTAAAATAAGCACAGTTCCATTTCTCATCTCTCAATGAGCAGCTAAGGGAAATTAACCTTTGTCCAAACATTCATTTGATACAAATATATATATGCATATAAATATAAACATATATAAACTTTAACTGTTTGCACCTTAACTGAGAGCTGAAATCCCTGTGAGTCTTCTACTGCAAAATGGAATAGGTGATATATTTTGCCTTGGGCAAAAAAAGGAAACTGTTTTAGTCTGGGTAGATAAGAGAAACAAATCCATAGAAACTCATATGTGTGTATGAGAGAGAGTTTTATATAAAGGGTAATTCAACATTAAGAAAGCTTCCAAACCCAGTCCAGTCTACACCCATCAGTGTGACATTAGCCCATATGTCCAATACCAATCTATAATCTATAATCTCACAGACTCACAATCTTCAGACTCACAACAAAACATATGCAATGATGTTGAACGCAGGATGATCATAGGTTAGTAGGTAGAATGTCTTTTGGCCCAGTGGCATTGTAAGCATCTCAGTGCTGGCAGGGGTCTCCACGTGACTTCTCCAGTTCCCACAGCTGCATCAAGGAGATCCAGCTACTCCTCAGGGACCTTTCACAGGAAGTCAGCCTTTTCAGTGGATCATCTCTAAGAAAGTGAGTAGAGATAGTGTCTCCTGCCTCCAATAAGGAAAAACTGGAGTTCCCAAAATCCTCTGGAAAAGGCCATCCCCACCCAGAAGAATCATTGGTTTATCTTGATTGACAGGCCAGATTAGGGTTTATTGTGCCAACCTGGCTGATGAACAAGTGTGGGACTATTTGAAGGAAAGAGAGAGAAACGACTTGGCAAGCCTCGTATGTCTGGTCTCTTGCTCTCTGATGGTCAGATCGGTTGCAGCTGCATCAGCTAGTTCTCTGCCTCAGCTGGCAATGCTCACTTCCTGAGACTCATCCCTGAGGAGAAGCCTAATGGACCTACCTTGATGCAGATGCCTCGACCTAGAGAATCCCTGTGGAGATCCCTGTCAGCACTGAGATACTTACAATGCCACTGAATTTACAAAAATGCCCACCTGCTGACCTGTAATCTTCTACATTCACATCATTGCATGTCTGTTGTGAGCCCAAAGAGGACTTTGGGATAATGTCAGACTTATGGACTTGGATGAGACAGGGTTGGGATGCTCAATGTACAATTTCCCTTTATATAAAACTCTCTCATAAAATGAGTGTTTATGAATTTTGTTTTTCTTGGCTACCCAGACTAATACACTAACCCTTCATTCATAATTCTGTCAAATTGACACCAGATTATGTAACTACCACAGAAAATAAATAGTCTTCCTTGTCATTCTTCCAACATGACTATTTTGGTCCCTCCAACATGCAACAAGTCTATATGCAAAATTAATAGCAGTCTTTATTAGCTTCATATTCTTTGTGGGTCACATCATAATTGCCTAAAGAATTATGAACAACATATGAAAAATGAACAACATTAAAAAGAACAACATTAAAAACAGTTTCATTCATGGAGATTGAAAGTCCCCTAGTGTGTTAGTCTGGGTAGACTAGAGAAACAAATTCATAAATATGCATATGCATATAAGGGGGAGGTTTATATACAAGAGGAATGGAACATTGAGACAGCATTCCAGCCCAGTCCAAGTCCATAGTTCAATATTAGCCAATATGTCCGATACCAATCCATACATAAGTCCTCTTCAGATTCACGAAGCACATGTAATGATGCCAGGACAATCACAGGCCAGTGGGTGCAGTCTCATGTGTCCAGTGTCAATAGAAGCATCTCAGAGCTGGCAGTGGTTTTTCATGGCTCCTCCACTTTCCAGGACTCAGGGTCTATCAGCAGGCTGCCATGTGTCTTCTCAGTCACAATGTCTGCCAGAGATTGAGTCTTCTGTCTTGTCAGTAGAGCCTCTCCAACGGGGAAGAATATCAAAAGATTTCCCTGAATTCTCAGGAGAAAGCCATGCCCACACAGAGGCCTCATTCACTTCTCCAGATTGACAGGCTAGACTCCACCCCTACACTCTGAATTCTGAAATCGACACAAGAGAACATGTCTGCCACACCGAGTCCTGTGAATATCACCAATAATCACTTTAAGGAGTCCTGCTAGTTCTGCGATTCACGTTTGGCTGCTGACACAACGTTGGCAGTTCAAAGTCACCAGATGCTGTGACGCAGAGACTTCCTGGTCCCATAAATAGTTACAGTCTCAAGAACCTTGTACAGGATGGCTAGGACCCCCTCAATAGTAGTAGGTTATCAATAATTTGAGTGTTGCAGCTAGTTAGTGCTGACATGCTACATCCCTCACAATCAGATCTATTCCTACCATGGCAACCATGGACAGGCACAGATGGCCTCAACTTTCTCCAGAGGCGGTGGGTTTGAACTTGTTGCCATAAGCGGGCTGCCCAAGCCTAACCCACAGAGCCACCAGGGCTCCTTTAGATACTAATAAACTTCACAAAACCAAGGCAACGAAAGTTTTTATTTGTTATGATAAGGAAATGAATTTTTTAGCTGTGGGAATCACTGCTCCAGAGAAAAACTAAATGTGTATGACAACGAACAAGCTTTTCAGATGTTAAGCCTAGCAGTGCAACATACCCATGCCAATTAGAAGCCTTTGGTATGACATGATGGAGGCATTAAGAAAACAATTTTTTGCGTATCAAATATATTTTTTGCCGAGGCTTCACAAGTGAAAAACAATATGATTTATAGGAATGTATTAAAATATCTTTCTCCCTTAAAGTTAGTTATCCCCTCCATAATTCTCTGCAAGTCCTCCACCAGTATTATTGGCTGAGAGATGCCACTGAAGTGAAGTCTGGCTCTTCCTATCATTAAAGGAGCATAAAACACACTAGAGTAGACTCCAGTGTACGTTTTTTCCCTCTTAAATGTTATTTATGAAATAGGCAAGAAGCAGTCTCAGCAGCAGTAGTTATTACAACAGCGGGGATGTTGGTGATGCTAACGGGGTTAGGCAGTGTGGATGTGCCACCATGAGAATGAAGGGAAGCCCCAGATTGTGAAGGGTGGGGGCTGGACATTTTGGTCTATTAAACTGTCCTTTTAGTAACACATAACTCCCCACTGGGAAGCGCCCATTCTCCAATGGGTGATAAGAATTCAGGCTCAGAGTCCTGCTACACTGCAAAGTAGCTAAAACCAGGCATTCAATACTTTAATATTATTTCTCCTGCTAGCCTGAAACCCTTTCCTCATGGCATCACCTCACATACTTGTTCCTGCCCTCTTCTAATGAGTTCAAAGCTGAGAATGATGATTAATCAGCCTGTAAGTTCCTATTGAAGAGGAATCTGTCTCTTTCTCTCTACTTGAGAGGCTCTCATTGAATCTTTGAGCTATAAATAATAAAAATAATTTATAATTTATCAAGGGTTCATGAGGAGGGGAGGGTAGGAGTGGGAGGGAAAAAAGGGCAACCGTTACCAAGGGCTCAAGTAGGAGGAAAATGTTTTGAAAAGGATGATGGCAACATATGTACAAATGTCTTTGATACAATTGATGTATCGATTGTCATATGAGCTGTAAGAGCCCCAATAAAATGATTCATAAACAAATAATTAAAAAAGAAAGACTCTTTGAGCCAGAGAGTCCTAATTGACCATTTAATCATTAAAAAATGATTCATTCTTTTCATATGACAGGAACTAGCCTGGAATCTAGAAATACAATGCTAAACATATATCAACAAGTGCTAATAGTAATGCATGATGGTAAAAAGCCAGATTTTAAAGAATGCTTTGTATACAATACAGCATGCTACAAGCTTTATATAAAATAACTCTTGTAAGCTGTGGTAAGTTTAAGTGATAGTACTGCTATTATATCTACTTTACAGAGAAGGAAAGTGAGGCAGTGAAATATTAAATAATTTGCCTAAATTGTAGAGCTAGTAAATGATGAGGTAGATATCTGAATCCAGAACGTCTGTGCTCTGGACCATGGTCTTAAATACTACTTAGTACAGTGCTTCTCAGTACATGCCTTCCCTACAATTATAGGTCTAAAGGTGGAGAAATATGGACTTTCTACTTCTGTAAAGAGTTACAGTCTCCCAAGCTCTGAGGATCACATGTACCCTGTCCTATAGGATTCCTCTGAGTTGGTATGGACTTGATGGCAGTGATTTTGGTGTTTGTAGGGGGAGCAAAAAGGTAAGTACATACATAAATGGATTTTTAAAATGTCCACTTAATTGAGTTGATTTTGACTTTATTCCTGTAAGACAGAGTAGTATACCCTCAGAGTTTTCAAAGCTCTATGTCGTTTCAAAGGCAAACTGTTCTGACAGAGTGATTGGATGGTCACATTTCATTTAAATGTGAGGGATTCTTCACAATGATCTTAGACTCATGGAAGCAAGTGACTTTGTAAGAAAAAGAGGCCAAAGAGCATTAGAAGTGAAATGTTGGGTTAACTGATTGGTTTTCTGGTTGATGTTGTTGTTTGTTTGTTTGTCTTGTTACCCTTACCAATAAATAGTTTAGGAAAGAAATATAAGGGGTACTAATTTGCTCCAGTCAGAGCTTGCATGATGCAACCTACAAGAGGCCTAAAGGGATATGCACCTGCATAGGATAGTCTGGAGAAGAGAACACTGAACTGGGATGTTGGAAAACAGTGGTTCTCAACCTTCCTGATGCCACAAGCCTTTCATACAGTTTCTCATGTTGTGTTGACATCCGCAACAATGAAAATTATTACTTTGCTACTTCATAACTGTAATGTTGCTACTGTTAGGAATCGGTGACCCTTGTTGAATGGGTCATTCGACACCCCCTCCCCCTATGTTTTAAAAGGATTGCTTGCTTAGCTGGCTGTAATAGAACTGTATTCATTTCTCTTATGTAATGATATAGCCTTAATGTGTGATAGAAATGAACTCTGGACATTATGATTAAAGTAAGCTTTTAAATCTGCTTTTCAACCTACAGATTGATTTTGTTAGAGTAGGTTAGAGATTGCCCAGAAATAAGAGGTTTTTGTTTTAAGTAAATGTAAAGTAAGAGGATTTAGATAAGCTGAGCTCTGGCCAGAGCCTTAATTATATTTGCATTTGAGAAGACAGATAGACTAATGTGACCATATTTCAAGTCAGACACCATTGACCGGGGGTAGAGGGGTTCTTTGATTAAAAAAATTGGTCACTATGGAGCAAGAAAAATTTTCATAAAATGCAAAAATAGTATTGCCATATATTTGTTTTAATTTTAAGACACTGTTGGACGTGGGCAAATTTTAAAAAAGTGGGACGTCTGGTCACTTTAATATAGACACACCCAGAAATGCTGAGAGAGAGCTGCAGGGAGGACACAAAGTGGCTTTGTGGCATTTGCATGAGGAGTTTGGATCCCAGCCAGGCAGGAATGTCTCAATCCATCAGAAGACAGCACCTTCTAGGACGGAAAGTTAAAGGAAGTCTCTTCAGGGACCTTGGTGTGCTTGTTAGGTGACCACCTGGATCCACTTGGGCAGTGGAAATGGGAAAATGCAACCATGAAGAGAAAGACTTTGCATTTGGAATGATGACATGAAGATTAAGAATGTTTATATCTCCTCGTCCTCAGAGTATTGGGTTGTTAGGGACAAATAATTTAGAAAAACTGTTCTGTTGTTCGGTGCCTTTGAGTCAATTCCAACTTATTCTCAACCTATGTATATAACTGCCTGGTCCC
>PVJH01018804.1:0-44287 GCA_004026705.1 Nesogale talazaci
CCCTGACACTTTAGTGATGACCTGCCCATGGGCTGTGAATCCCAAGGTCAGCCATTTGAAACCACCAGCGACTCCCTCCGAGGGAGAGAGAGGAGGCTGTCTGATCCAGTGTAGACTTACAGCCTTAGGAGCCCTGGATGGGGTCAAGGTGAGACTGGAGGGGCTGGTGGCGGTGGGAGGGGAGGGGAGAGGAGGGGAGGAGGGGAGGGTCCCTGGTGTCAGAAATGGTTTGTTCTCAACTAGTCAAGATTGGTGTTTCCAACCCACTGGGCTGCTTTGAAGAAGTCGCCGTGAGCCTCGCACTATCTATTCCCTCTGTCTGCAAAGCCGTACCCTGCTGGTCTCCCATGAGCCAGGGGCCCTTTCCCATCACTCTGTCACTGAGGACCTCACAACCCCCTCCCAGGCTGCCATGCCCAGGGGCCTCAGCATAGTTCAGGGCCTCACCTCTCCCTTCTCCCTCAAGACTACTGGGGTTGGTGAGGCCCCCCTCACAGGTGATGAGTGACGTTTTCCAGATACTCAAACCTGGGAAGTGCCAGTGGGCTGGGCTGGGAGACCATCCTAAGTCCAGCGCCAGGACCCAGATGTGGGATGCAGGGTCAGGGGCAGCCTCAGCCACCCTCAGTGGTGGCGCAACGGAGGAGTGTAGACTGGTCTCTGCAGGGACACCTCCTCCTGTCTCCTCAGCGCTTGTTTGGGGTCACCAGCCTCTTTAGCCACTGGGGTCAGGTGTTCTCAGGCGGCGGGCTTGACCATGGGCTCGGGCAAGCCTCCGTGGGAATAGCAGGGTCCCCACCAGACTCTTCACCAGCCCCAGATGCACAATCCCACCTGGCCCTAGTCTTGCCCCAGCCTGCACGACCAGCACCTCAGGGTGGGGCCCTGGGTTCCCGAGGGACTAGCAATTCTCCTCCCCCTCATCCCCTCATCCCTTCCTCCCGGGGACCAGCAAAGGAGCCTGCATTACAGGTAGATGAGAGAATGCCAGGCAGAGCCCTGAGGCCCAAAGCAGAGCCCTGATAATGAGACGATAAATTGAGATTGTGATCTCTGAGGCTCTGAGGATGGCTCCGAGGAAGATTCCAGAATGCTCAGGGAGGCTAGCCTGCTCAGCCAGGTACTCTCCTAGGCTCTAGGGAGAGAGGAAGCCAAGCAAGCTTTTCAGGCTTGTTTCCAGCAATGTCTCCTCCGGGGATGGCTGCTACAGATCCCTCCCACCTTCCGAAATGTGTTCTGCCAATACCTGTGCTCGCCCACAGCGCCACCACAGTGGCTAGGAGCTCAGCGACAGGGAGAGAGAGAGATGGAGAGAGAGCGCGCAGAGCAGGGATTCAAACTCAGACGGAGAAGATGGGGCTGTCTGCTCCCATAAAGAGTCACCACCCGGGAACCCCAGAGAGAGTCACTGTCAGAACCGAGCCCGGGTGGCGTCGTGGTGGGTCCACAAGGTGAGCAGTTTGAAACCGCCAGCCGCTCTGTGGGGGAAAGAGGAGGCTTCCCCTTCCTGTAATGAGGGACAGCCTCAGAAACCCACAGGGGCAGTCCTACCCTATCCGACAAGGTCACTGTGAGCTGGAAATGACTCAGAGCAGCTAGTGAGTGTTTGTTTTCTTTTTCCTTTTTTGGTGACTCAGAATCAACGGGGGCGTGGGTCTGTGGTGGCTACAACCTGCTGCTGATCGACCATGTCCGCGACCAAGGCCTTGCATTTGAAACAAAGTCTCTCCACTGGCTCAGCACCTGTAATGAGGGTGCCACACACTGTGAAGGAGTGATATGTTTTAGGGCACAAACCACCCCCCAGTCTCAAGTACACTTTAAGGAGAACACTCATGAAGTCTTAAAGGGACAAAGGCAGCACCAAGACACAAGCATGTCATGTGAGTGAGGGAAGCCATTAGCAGGTAGCCACAGATTCCCAGCCAGAAGCTTGCTCAGTCAGGCGTGGAGCAAAGCCAAGTGTGACAACAATGTCACTGGCGGCAGATTGATGCATCACAGTCACAGGTGGGACGACAGGCGGGACCAGAACCTTGATGGGCACTTTCATTAACGATAGATAGGAGGACTTAGAAGACTAGTTCAGGGCTCTCCAATCAAGGCAGTCAGGCTGAGACTGATTGGTCATGACTCATGACTATATGTCCCCAGGATGGGGGTCTCCATCCAAGACACATCCAGGCAAGCCCCTCCCTGGACTGGCTGGAGAGGGAGGGAGGAATCTGCTTTCCTTGCATCCTGCTTCTGAGCAAGGTTATCAGTATCCTTGGTCAGTGACCAGAGGAGCCCTGGTACTGTAATGGTTACTAGTTGGGCTGAAATCCGCAAGGTCAGCAGTTCAAAGCCACCAGCCTCTCTCAGGGAAACAGTTACAGTCTCAGAAACGCACAGGGGCAGCGCTCCCTGGTCCTGGAGTCGGCATGGACCTGATGGCAGTGAGAGAAATGGGTAATGACTCCAAAGGAATGCAATGGAAGCTCAATCCGTGTGGGCATTTTGCAAATGGATTCAGAGCTGTCACTGCCATCCCTAGTGCTCTAAATGTAGGCTCTGTTGCCAGCCTATAGGAAAAGGGGGACGGTGTAGATACCAAAGCCACCACCTCGAAACCCTGCAGGACAGAGAGAAACTGCCCCACAAGGGTTTCTGTGGCAGTTCCATAATTTCCTGTCATTGGGAAGGGGTGGAGTCTAGCCTGTCCATCAGGCCATAGCCAGTGAGGACTCCATGTGGGCATGGCCTTCTCCTCAGAATTGGGACTTCTGTCTTCCTCCCTGGAGGCATGGAATGACACTGATAGAGCCAGAGTCCTCCAGCTGAAGGAGCCACGTGGAGACCCACGCCAGCACTGAGATGCTTCCACCACCACTGGATCCTGGACTTTCCACCCACAGCCTGTGATCTTCTTGCATTCAGCGTCATTGAGTTTCATGAGTCTGAAGAGGACTTTGTAGGTTGGTATCGGCCATATGGGCTAGTATCGGACTTACGAACTTGATCTGGACTGGGCTGGGCTGGGAAGTTTTCTTAATGTACAATTGCTCTTTGATACAAAACTCTCTTAACACAGATATAAGCGCCTCTAGCTTTGTTTCTCTGGTCAACCGGACTAACACGGTTTCCAAGGCTGTCATCTTTAGACAGCGGATTGTGACATCTTCCTCTCATGGGGTAGCTGGTGGGCTCAAAGGGATAAAAATCAACCAACCCAACACCTAACCCACTGCACCACTAGGGACACCCAAAGCTCCTGTCTCAGAGTCGAATCCAACTCATGGAGACCCAGTCGGGTCCAAGGGAACTCCTACATGGGGTTTCCAAGATTGTACATCCTTCAAGAAGCAGCCAGCTTGCCTTTTTCCCGGTGGACTCGAACCACCGGCCTCAAAGCTAGCCTGATTTGTCACCCACTCTGCCATCAGGCTCCTGTTTACATACCACCAGGTCGGTTCCACCTCACAGTGACCCTCCTTCTAGCAGAAAGAAACATGACCCGGTCTGGCGACATGCTCACCATTCTTGTGTCTGAGCCCACTGCCGCAGCCACTGTGTCCATCTGTCTCCTGGCCGTCCTCTATTTCTCTGTCCCTCTTCTGGACTAAGTCCGATTGTTCTCTAGACTTAACGCTTCTCTAAATAGAAAAATCTATTCCTTTAAGAAAAAAAAAAGCCAAGATGGATTTTGACAGGGTCATCAATAGATTTGCTGAATGAATATAGAGGCAAATTCATAACATCAAGGCAAATGAGCAACCAAAAATGGAACGGCTCATGATAGCAACAGATTGATTAGCTGGTTCTTGACTTTGTGAAACAGGACCTAATTAAAAAAGTCTTTGTTCACGACTTTCAGTGGTTGACCATGCTTTGAAGCTGTGCATTAAGTTTCAGCGGCTGCTTCCTCTGAAGAGGGAAGCCAAGTCCTCCCTCGTTGTCTGTTCTTCTTTGGAAGCTCCGCTAAAACCTGTTTCCGTTCAGAGAGCCTCATGGCATTGAAACACCAGTAGCATAGTTTCCAGCATCACAGAGACAAACAAGCCACCACAGTATGAAAAAGTGACAGCGAGCATCAAGAGAAGCAGAAAAGAATACACGGGTCACCACATGTGATAGGTAGGCTTGTTGTGTGAACGTGGCCAAAGAAGACAGGCAGGTCCGCTGTGGCAACATGGCCAATGAACACATGTGAGATCAAGGGAAGGGCGGAGATAGAAATGGCTCGTCAAACCCCGCCCTTGCCCTCTTGCTCCTGGATCTTCGGACCAGCCGGCTGCTTTGTTGGTCCTGTGTCTCGATCTCCAAGCGACACTACCTGTGGGACACCTAATCGTGCACTGTGTTGCTGTGAGTTGAGGTTCCTTCAAGCCCTGCTTCGCCACACTCCTGGAATATACATCTCTTGAGCTGGGACTGTTGGACTCTGTCATCTGACTGACTATTGGTGACCTGCTTTACTGTTTGCTGCTTGTGGCCAGATAGCCTGAATTGCTCTACAGAGGATTACTCAGTGGCCTTCAAGACTCCAAAGACTGCCAGTCCACTAGCTATCTCAAGTAAGTGAACTGCACTGAGCCATTTGTACTGCTTTATAGTCATTTGTAACTGTTTATTTCTTTTCTTATATGTCCTCCTTTCTATATAAATATGTAAAGAGAATTACTATTGTCCTGGCTTTGTTTCTCTAGAGAACTCTATCTAACACAGGAGACAAAAAAGAGCTTGTCAACAGTCTACCGTTTCAAGAGATAGTATATGAGCAAGAACCCGTGATGCTGAAGAAAGGAGTACAAGCTGCACTGAGTGCATCAGCCCGAAACAAGGCTCCAGGAATTGATGGAACATCAACTGAAATGTTTCAGAAAGGTGAAGAAGTCCTGGAAGGAAGCACTCACTTGTCCAAGCCGTGAAAATGGGAAGACCTGGCCAACTGACTAGAAGAAATCTATATCTGTGCCCATTCCCAAGAAAGGTGGCCTGATGCAATGCTCCAAGTATAGAATGGTATCACTGATCTCGCACACAAAGAAAATGTTGCTTAGGATCATACCACAAGGGCTGCCACGGGACACGGACGGGGAACTTCCCAATGTTCAGGACAGATTCAGAAGAGGATGTGAAACGGGGGCTATCATTGCTGACATCCGCTGGATCTTGGCTCCAAGCAGAGAATCCCAGGAAGATGTCTACTTGTGTTTCATTGACTCTGCAAAGGCAGTCAACTGTGTGGACTGAATCAGCTGTGGATAGCTGTAAGAAGAATGCGAATTCCAGCACACTTCATTGTGCTCACAAAGAGCTTGTACATGGATCAAGAGGCAGTTGTGCAAACAGAACAAGGGAAGGAACATTGCCTGGTTAAAAATCAGGAAGTGTCTTTCAGGATCGCAGCCTTCCACTACACCTGTGTAATCTATATACTGAGCAAATTATCAGAGGAGCAGGATGATATGAAGAAGAGTGTGTCATCAGGATTGGAGGAAGGTGTATTAGCAACCTTTGACCTGCAGGTGACACAAAGTTGCTGGCTGGAAGTAAGAAGGGCAGGAGAGTCAGCCGTGTGGTGGGAAGTAACCGTGCTCATCTGCTATCATGCAATGAGCTGGCAGGCTTGGAAAGGCTGCTCCCCTGGGAGGGAGAAGGCTGGCTCAGGGTGGGGGCAGCATTGGTGCCAGGCTAGCTAATGTGCAAATGGAAGGATGAGGGGAAATGGGAGATGGAGGCATTCTGGGGGGGCTTAAAGGGATAAGTACTGTCTGCCGGATACTTCCTACATTGCTATGCAAACACACGAGCTGTACCCTCTGGACTGAGTGTGCACACGCCCAGGGGCACATGCTTTCAGTAGGCTTTGGACCCTTTACAACTCCAGAAAAATCCAAAATGACAATAACAGAAGACACACAATTGCTTCTCTCCCACATTTATGAAGGCCAAGGGTTGATACGTCCTTCCACGGAACTAGGGACCCAGCTCACTTCACCCTAGGCATTCAGGGGGGCGTGGTGTCCATTTCTGAAGTTCCATCCTGACCCAAGAAGACTCCTGTAGCTTCAGCCATCACGCCCCTGTCCAGTTGACAACAAGGGACAAGGAAAGGTACCTAGCATTTAAAGACGTTGCCTAGATGTCCCCTGCTCCACTCATGTTTATATGTTATCTGCTGTCAAGGCTTGGTCACGCAAGCAGAGCCAGCTGTGAAGTGGGCAATCAATGATGAATGCAGGCTTTCAGGTGGTCCTGTTGTGGGGGTCAGATCCGGCTGGTGGAATCCCTTCTGACTCGTAGCAACCTTAATGTAGAACCGAATGAAACACTGCCCAGTCCCACACCATCTTCAAATTGTTCTTGGGCTTGGGCCCACTGCTGCAGGCACTGTGTGGACCCATCTCACCCAGGCCTTCCTCTTTTCTCTCTGACCTACTTTATCAGGCGTCCTTCTCTGGGGACTGATGCCGGCCCACAACACACCCACCGAGGAGCATTCTGGCTGTACTTCTTCCGAGACAGGCCTGGGCTTTTTCCTGACAGTTGGTGGCACCTTCAATAGTCTTTGCCCAGAGAAGAACCCCAAATGCACCCCCTCTCCCCTGGCCTCCCTTCTTCATTGCTCAACCTCGGCTTGAGCTAGAGACTGAGGGCTCTCCCTCCCAGCCCTGTAGAGGCCCTCCTGGAGAAGGTGGGAGGAGAACCAGGGGAGCACGAGTCACTCGAAGACCCCCGAACTCGGCATGCTCCTGAGCCTGAGCCAGGGTGGCCCAATTGAGGACCGGCTCATGATGCCACCCAACTGGCCTTAATTCAACCAAGGGGGTCAGCCGGTATCTTGAAGCATGCCTCGCCAGCCAGAGATCTGAAATACCCCAGCAGTGGGAAGGCCAGCCTCTTTGTACTCCTGGGCAGTGACAAGTCGGAGGGGACTCTCTCTTTTCTCATGTTACTCTGCCCTGGTGCGGCTGGTGCCTTGCTGCAATCCCCACGGCCTCAGTTCCACACACGTGTGTGCGCTGCTCCATGAGGTTGCTCCTGTCCAGGTGTGAGCCCCAGCACATTGGCATGCTTCCCTGAAATAGCATGTCCGATTGTTGAGACTGTCAAACCTGAAACGTCTCCCGTCCTTTATAAAACCCCGCTTGGATCACAAACGGACTTCGGTGGGAATTCTTTCTCTGCAACGCCAAGAACCAAGGTATTTCCCACGCCTGAAACCTTACAGGGGGAGGTTGGTGGAAAGAGGCTGGCCTGAGCCATGTGCACCAAAGTCCTCTGAGCAACATCATTGCTTTTCAACCTTCCAAAGAGAGCTTTTGCAGCAGACCTGTCCCTCGGGTCTTTGCTTTCGCAATGACCTTTCCCTTGGAGGTTGATGGTGGACTCGAGTGACATGAGCACTAAATAGCAGCTGTCTCCTCTGGATGTGACACAACCTCACCTATTGACTTAGTGGGGCAGACATCTGTTTCTTGACAATGAGGCACCATCCATCCTGAAGGCTCTAGTCTTTGATCTTCATCAGTAAGTGCTTCAAGTCCTCTTCACTTGGGACAAGAGAGACTGCCTCATGTGCATACTTTACACTGTGAGAGGCTTCCTCCAACCCGGACGCCACCCTCTTCTCCGTGTGATCTAGCCTCTCTGCTGTGGTGAACTGAGGGACTGGATGAGAATATCATGCAGCTAAATCATCCACGTGCATAAATACAGGTCTGGAAAACTGCTTCGGGAGGGGGAAGACCCTCACGGTGATGAGATATAAATACAATTTAATTCACATTCTCATGACGGCACATAGTCCCTCCAATAACCCCCCATAAAGGAGTGGTTGTAGAGGTGCTGTCATACAGGACAAATCATTCTTGTGTCTGGCTATTCCCTGTGCCTGAAAGTTGTCTGTAGCTAAGAGCAACGAGGTTGATATCATGACCCACCATAAAATGTAGCAAAATCTGAGCAAACTCTGTTTTGACACCTCTTGTTGATAAGGATTATAGATTGCTCCCCTGGGGAGGGCTCAGGGAACTTCGAGGTCAATTAGCACTGGGTCAAGATGATAATTCACCTCATCGCTAGTTTATTATGTTAGCTGCATATGATATCACCCACTGACTGTGTCATATGTTTTCTGCATGATGTGTATGCCTTATAGAAGATCTGTAAGCCCCATTATATAAGGGGTTACCCCCCCCAAAAAATAGGTTATGATATGAGGATCATGCATTTGGAATTTATTCCACCAGATCAGACTGTTAACCAAGCTTTCTCTTTAGAGGTTCTGAAAAAATTATATAACAGTGTCTGACAAAAAAAGGCCTGATTTCTGACAGACTCAGTTCTGGTTTTGCCACCAAGACAATGCACCTGCTCATGTGGCCAGCTCAGTGAGCCACTCTGGGGCAAACAAACAAACAAACCCAGGATGTCTCTCTTGCCCATTTACCTTACTCACCATGCCTCACTCCATGAGACTTCTTTTTGTTTCGTGAATGAAGAGGAACATGAAAGGACAGTGACTTGACAATGTAGAAGAGGTAAAGGGAAAAAAATGAGGGAGGTGCTTTCAGCTAACCAAACAGAGGAATTTGAAAAATGCTTCCGAGAATGGAATAACAGATCTGACAAATGGAGAGTACTTTGAAGATGGTAAGTATTTTAAAATAAAAAATAGCTACATAGATTTGACCAAAAAAATATCAGTTCTTTAAGGGTCCCCCTCATTTATACCAGTTGGAAAATACATTCACACTTTTGGCCCTGATATAGGGTCAAGGAGTCCTGATGCCCCAGTGTCTGTCTGCCTTTATATCCTTTTCCACAATTGCAAAGTCCCTCCTGAGCACCCCCTGTGAGTGTTGGGGAGCCCCCTCACCCGACACCCTGATTATTTGTTCAGCATACAGACTGCACAGGAATGGTGAAAAGACACAACCCTGACACACACCTTTCCTGATTTTAAATCATGCCGTATTCTTGGGTTCTGTTGGATAGACTGTCTCTTGGATTCTGAGCAGAACCCACATGGGCACAATGAAGTGGTCCTGGGATGCTCATTCTTCCCAATGTTATCTCTAACTTGTTAGGATTCACACTGTCGATGCCTTTGGATAGCCAATAAAACACAACTAAGCATCTTTCTGGTAACCTCTGCTTTCATAGACTCTAGTTCTAAGTCCTCTTCTGAAGCTGGCTTGAATTTCTGGCAGTTTTCTATTGGTGTCTGTGCTAGTCACATCATCTGTTGTCAATGTGAGGCTTAAGAGTGAATGGGGTAGTGTTTAGCCTGTCAATCAGGTCCCAGCTTGATGACCTCATTTGAAGGTGCTAAGGAAATAATTAGCTGACTGGAGACAGGATGCGGCTCACTCCACGTGAGACATTTCCTGGGACAGGACACATAGAGAAGCCCTAGAGCCCTGTGGCCGGAGGAGCCACATGGAGACCCCTGCCAGCGCGGAAATGTGTATACCGCCACAGGATCCACAAGACCTTCCCCCCACTGGCCTATGATCTTCCTGCATCCAGCGCCATTGCATGTGCTGTGTGAGCCTGAAAAGGGCTAGTGTCAGACGTATGGACTTGATCTAGACTGGGCTGGCCTACTGTTCTCAAGAGTCAACTGCTCTTGTATATAAAACTCTTCTCTATACACATAGGAGTGTCTACACATTTGTTTCTCTAGTCAACACAGACTAACACAGTGTCCTGTTGCAATCATTTTAAAATTACCTTCTTTGAAAGTGTTCTAGTGATATTACTGGATCCTGTCAGCCTTCTGTGGGCCATCTTTCTCTGGAATGGATTTTGTCTGGGCAGTTTGCCAGGTTCCTATCTTCCAGATTTCTTGGCACAGGCCAGAGAGCATCCATCTGCAGCACTGCATCTGGCTGGGGAAACATTTCAACAGTGCTTTTTCAATTCCTGGGACCTTGCTTTTGGCCAATGTCTTCAGAGTTTGGGGGGACTTCTTCTTTCGATCCCATTGGTCCATGATCAGATGCTAATTCCTTAAATGGCTGAATGCTCATTGGTGCACCCTCCATCCAGATAAAAGCCCCAAAGCAGGTTCAGCACCAGCAATGGATACCGATTCATTGCCCACTCATAGGACAGGGAAGGACAGCCACTATGAGATTCTGAGATGGCAAGGTGTTTGTGTGTGCGTGCGTGTGAATGTACAGTCACAATTCTTTCAATGTGTCAGGCATTGATATAGCTCAGTAAAACTAAGAATCCACGCTGAGCCCAGGTGGCATAGTGATTGTGTGTGGGACTGCAGCCCACAGGGTTGACGGTTCAAATCCAGGAGCAGCTCTCCAGGAGCAAGGCTAGGCTTCCTACTCCCACCAGGGCAGTGATGCAGAAACAACAACAACAACAATAAAACAAAGAATCTGGAAATAAACCCTTTCCATTTATGGTCAATTGCATGAGAATAGGTTAACAAGA
Source organism: Nesogale talazaci (assembly GCA_004026705.1). Taxonomy (NCBI): domain Eukaryota; kingdom Metazoa; phylum Chordata; class Mammalia; order Afrosoricida; family Tenrecidae; genus Nesogale; species Nesogale talazaci. Next base: position 10,444 of record PVJH01018804.1, read on the forward strand.
TAATTTTCTGGGGACATAAATATCCTTTCAACAAAGGGTGATAGGAAAGAGAGATATTGACATGCAACAGTCGGAGTATTACCTCACACCAAATACAGATTAAATGCATGATTAAATTAAATGCATGATTTCTTCCTCATCCCTCCCTCAGTCTCCCCCCACAACACTGCCCAAAGTTTTGTTATTAGCGGATAATTCACAGATCATACAACTCAATGGTCCCGTCCCATCAAGAAGAGCTGTACAATTATCACCACAATTACTTGGAGAAGACTTTCTTCCTTCTCATACCCATCGTTCTTAGCATCCCTTCCTCCCCACCCCACCCCACCCCCACTCTCCCTTGCCAGGCCCTTGAGGAATATAGCTTTTTATGGGAGCAAAAGCCCCTTTTTCTCCTGTAGAGCAGCTGGTGTTTTTGACCTGCTGACCTTGCAGTTAGCAGCTCAATACACGACCCAGGACATCACCCAGCTCCTTCCATTCAGAGGGAAGGTGTGACTTCTATCACTAACCCAGAAGGAGAGGATGGTCCGGGAGAGGTGCCTGCAGGCTCGGCCACAGCCTGACCAGTGATGCCCCCAAGCCGTGGCTCCTCTCCTGAGGGAATGTGAACCTCCTGCGTAGGAAATGAGGTTTCTGTTTTTGCAATTTTGTAGCAACATAAAGCGTCTTTCATACTGACTTCTTTGTAAATGACAGCAGGGGTGGGTGGGGAAGATAATTAGCCACATTTGCATTTTAGAAAATATGGCTTTAAGTGTGCTTTTACTACACATCAGACACATCTTGACAAGCCCTTCAGCAGCACGTGCTGAGGTTTGTGCAGGCTACCAGGAAGTGAGAGGTGACCTCATTAAAACACTGCTGTCAACGAACCAAAGGAATCCGCTTCACACTCATTACTTGGAAACATGTGAAGATAATTTGACATCGTCAAAGCCAACTGAGAAAAAGTTACCACAAACCTTCTCTTCTTCTATTTTTATTTTCCTATATTGATAACTCACTACTTGACTGCCCAACTGTCATACTGTAGTGGCTTGTGTGTTCCCGTGATGCTGGACACTATGTCACTGGTATTTCAAATGCCAGCAGGGTCGCCCAAAGTAGACAGGTTTCATCAAGCTTCCAGATGAAGAACAGACAACGAAGAAGGAATCAGCTGCCCACTTCAGAGGAAGGAGCCACTGAGAACCTTAGGTATAGCTTTGAACTCTTGCCAGGTCCTGAAGGTTCAATGAATGGGAGCAGAAGATTGTCGGAGAAATTGATGGAGGATGGACTCCTCAGGTCATAGGGCCCTTGAAATGTGATGGAGGGGGACCTGCCCTCTCGCAATGGAGTAGACCACAGTTGCATGAGATGGGAGTGGAACTTTGGGATCTTCGTTTGCTGATAAGGCATGACTTGAGGTAAGAAGAAACAACTGTAAAACTTTGCTAGTCTTGGAATGTGGGAAGTATGAATTTCGAAAAACCATAAGTGGTCAAAAATGAAATGGAATGTATGAAGATTGATAGCCTGGGCACAAGTGAGCTTAAATGGACTGGTATTGGCCATTTGGAATCAGAAAATTATATGATTTACTACGACACAATCAAGAGGAATGGTGTTTGCATTCATTGTCAAAATCAATCTTGTCTGTGAAAGGATTATTTTTAACTGCCTTCAAAGAAATTTGATCAATAGAACTATGATTCAAATTTATGAGCCAACTCCAAAAGCTAGTAGGAGTTGGGGAATCCTACCAACATCGTCAGCCTGAAATTGATCAAACTTGCCATCAAGATGCACGGATAATTGGTGATTGGAATCCGAAAGTTGGAAACAAAGAAGAAGGCACAATAATTGGAAAATATGGACTTGGTGATAGAAATGAGCTAGAAATCTCATGGTAGAATTTTGCAAGATCTATGACTTTCTCCTTTTGGGGGGGGCATCACTGTCCTTTGGTGGGAGTGGGAGGCCCAGCCTTGCTCCTGGAGAGCTGCTGGTGGATTTGAACCACCAAGCCAGTGGGCCACAGTCCAGCACTCAACCACTACGCCACCAGGGCTCAGTCTTTTAAACAATACAAAGAGCGATTATACACATGGACATCCTCAGATGGCTTACATGAAAATCAAGCTGAATGCATCTGTGGGAAAGACATGACAATGCAGCTCAAAATCTGCAGCTAAAACCAGGTCAGGGTCTGACTGTGGAACAGACCATCAGTCATTCATATGTAAGTTCAGGTTGAAGTTAAAGAAAAACAGAATAAGTCCACAAGAATCAAAATACAACTTTGACTTGGTCCCACATGAATGTCCAGAACATCCTCCAAAATAGATTTGTTGCCTTGAACACCAAAGACAGAAGACATGCTGAGCTGTGGGAGGACATCAATTATGCCCTTTTCTTCATTCATGAAGAAAGCAAATGGTCATAAAAAAGACAGGAAAAAATAAAGGATCAAAATAGATATCAAAATAGACTTGGGAACTTGCTCTTAATCACAAAGGAGCTGAGACACATGGAGGCAATTATGAACTCAAAGAGATGAATAGAAATTTCAAAGGGCAGTTCGAGAGCCAAAGGCAAATATTATAATGAAATGTACAAAGAACTAAGGTTAGAAATTAAAAAGGAAGAAGGCACTCAAAATATCTGAAACTGAAGAAACTCAAGAAAAATCCAAGCCTGAGTTGCAACATTGGAAGATTCTATGGGAAACATATTGGATGATGCAGAAAGCATAAAGAGAAGATGGAAAGAATACAGAGTTCCTGTCCCCCCGCCCCTCCAAAAAAAGTCAATATCGCCCCATCTCAGGAGGTAACATATGAGCAAGAACCAATGGTGTTCAAGGAAGAAATTCAAACTGCACAGAATGCATTAGGCAAAAACAAAGCTCCAGGAACGGGCCGTATATCAATTAAAATGTTCCAACAAGCAAATGAAGCACTAGAAGCACTTAATAGTCTATGCTAGGAAATTTGGAAGACAGCTACTTGGCCAGTTGACTAGAAGAGATCCATATTTGTGCCCATTCCAAAGAAAAGTCACATAGCAGAATGTTCAAACTATATAGCTATATCATTGATACCACATGCAAGTAAGATTTTGCTTAAGATCATCCAACAAGGGATTGCAATAGTACATTGACAGGGAACTGCCAGAAGTTCCTGCTGAATAGAAGAGGGTGTGGCACACAGGATATCATTCCAGCTGGATCTTGGCTGAAAACAGAGAACACCAAAAACATGTTTACTTCTGTGTTATTGACTATACAAAGGCATTCAACTTTGTGTTAGTCTGGGTAGACTAGAGAAACAAATCTATTGACACGCATATGGATAGAAGGGTATGGTTTATATATAAGAGGAATAAGACATTAAGAAAGCATCCCAATCCAGTCCAGTTCAAAGTCATAAGTTGGATATTAGCCCAGATGCCTGATAGCAGTCTATAATGTCTCCTTCTGACTCACGAAGTCACAAGACAGTGGGTGCAGAGTCCCAGTGCTGGCAAGGGTCTCCTTATGGCTCCTTGTTCCCAGGGCTCAGGGTCCATCAACAGCACCCCGTGGTGGTAGAGGCAACTCAGCACTGGCAGGGTTCTCCACATGGCTTCACCAGTTTCAGAGGTCTGGTTCCATCAGGGTAAGGCTGTGTGGTTTCTCCTCCGGCTCCTTCAGCTCCTTGGACACTGCCAGCTTGTCTTGTCTGTGATTCATCATCTCTGAGACTAACTCCCAACAACTGAGGAGATAGCTTCTCATCTCCATGAGGGAAACATCATGATATTTCCCAGAAATCTCAGGAGAAAACCATGCCCCCACAGAGGCCTCATTGGCTACTCAATGGCTATCTCCAGATTAACAGGCTAGACTCCACCCCTACATCTCATTCATGGAATTAACATAAACACACGACCGCCACAAACTTTGTGGACCATACTAAGCTGTGGATAACCTTGAGAAGAATTCATTGTGCTCATGAGGAGCTTGGACATGGATCAAGAGGCAATTGTGGAAACAGAACAAGGGAACAGTTCCTGGTTTAAAATCAGGAAAAGTGTGCGTCAGAATTGTTTCCTCTTGCTACCCTTGTTCAATCTACATCCTGAGCAAATCATCAGAGAAATATGAAGGAGAGTGCAGTATCGGGATTGGAGGAAGGCGTATTAACAAGCTGCAATATACAGATGCCACAAGGTTGTGTTTGCTGAGAGTGAGGAGGACCTGGAACACTTGCTGATGAAAACCAAGGTATGGATCACAACTCAATGTAAAGAAGACCAACATCTTCACAACTGGACCAGTATTTAACATCATGATAAGTAGAGAAAAGGTCGAAGTGGTCAACGATTTTGTCTGGCTTGGATCCACAATCAGGGCTCGTGGAAGCAGCCGTCAAGAGATGAAAAGCTGTATTGCATTATGTAAACGTGTGCCCCAAGACTTCTTTAGCGTGCTGAAGAACAAGGTGGTTCCTTTGAGGACTCAGGTGCACCTACCCACACCGTGGTATTTTCCATCGCACCATAGACCTGCGAATATTAGACATTCAACAAGGAAGGCTGAGTGAAAATAACACATTTGAATTGTGATGCTGGAAAAGAAAAGACTATTGAAAGTACCATAAACAATAAAAGGACCAACCAATCTGTCTTGGAAGAGGTAAGACCAGAGTGCTCCTTAGAGGCGAGGATGGCAAGACTTCATCTTATATACTTTGGACACACTGTCAGGAGAGACCAGTCCCTGCAGACGAACACGATGTTTGGTAAATTGGAGGGGCCAAGGAAATGGATGTACACAATGGCTGCATCCACGGGCTTGGGCATAGCAACAATTGCAGGGAAGGCCTAGGACTGTACAGTGTTCTGTTCTGTTTTGCGTGGGCTCGCTATGGGTCGGAGCGGACTCAATGACAGCTAAACAAGAACAACAAGAGACTTATCCAGGATTTCATTTACTTGGATCTCCAATCAACCTCCAATGGAAGCAGCACTAAAAAATAAATTAAACGATGTCTTGCATTAGGCAAACCTGTTGCAGTAGATCTCTCTAGAGAGTTGACAAGCAAACGCAGACTTTGGGGAATAAAGGTGTGCCTGGCCCGAGCCAAGGTGCGTCCAGTCCAGTCCCCCCGTGTGCATGTGAACGCTGGACACTGAATGAGGAACATTAGAGAGCCAATGACACGGCTCCTTTGAAGGATCAGCGAGGAACAGAGAAAGTATCAGAGACTGCCGGAAGAACAAACAAACCTGTCTTGGAAGAATATGTTCGGAATGCTCCTTAGAAGCAAGGATGGCGAGACCTTGACTCATGAAGTTTGGACAAGCCATCAGGAGAAGCCAGTCTTTGAAAAATGACATCATGCTGGTTAAAGCAGAGGAGCATTATGAAAATGAAGATCTTCAACTCATGGATTGACACAGCGGCTGCAACCACGGGCCCAGACATAGTGGCTGTGAGGGTGGTGCTGGCCTGCTATTGTTTCACTCTGTTGTCCACGGGCCTGCTGTGAATTGAAACCGACTTGACCATACCTACCAATGACATAAATGGAGAGTAAAGGCTCCCCATGGCTTTCAAGTCTACTCTGGAAGTGAAGACCCAAAATAAAACAAATCAGCCAAAAAGTAGAGGGGAATATCCCTTCTTGTCCTATAAATAACTGAAAGACGAGCAAACCAAAAACAGCCAGTCCCACAGGAACAAAGCAGGCACCCTGTGTTCCAGATTCAAGCGGAATACAGGAAACCATTCTCCGAGGATCGACCCTCTCAAAACAGAAAGCAGTCCAGAAACCTCGAGGGAAAGAGCTCATTCATGCGGAGCGCAGCCGACTGCCCACACGTGTGCTGGAGGCCTTCACTTAGGAGCTTTCTGGGGAAGCCCCAGGCTCTCCTCATCAGAACAGTCCCCAGATGGCCTGGCCAGCTCGCTCAGCCGTGCCACCATCCTGTGCCTGGGCCTTGCTTCCGTAATGACCGGTGACCTTCCCAAGGCAAGGAACTAATGTGTCTCAAAGCTAAGTTCAAGTGTTTCCCTTTCTTGTGAGAGAAAACCGACTCCCAACATCTGCCAAGATAGTGTTAACATGGGAACTGCCTTTTTGTTTGTGTGTGGCTAACCAGACTGAGCCAATCACCTGCCTCCCAGCAGTTCTGAGCAGGAAGCACCCTCCTCACGGTGCCCCCACCTCCCAGTCTGACGTCCTCACACGCAATGCAGCTGAACTTGTCTCCCAGATCCCCAACAGGTGAGCCTATGCTGTTAACTATCCCTCCTTCCCTACAGCTATTGGCCCCAGCTAATACACACACACACACACACACACACACACACACACACACACACACACAGAGAGAGAGAGAGAGAGAGAGAGAGAGAGAGAGAGAGAGAGAGACTCTAGAAGCGAGGTGGGCCCATCTCAATTTCTCCTGTTGGACTGACTCTCCACCTTTGGTCTGACTCTTCTCAAAACCATTGCCCTAGGTCCTAACGTCAGTCCCTCATCTTTTCTCCTCCCTCCTTCCCTTTTCTTAGGAGCCAGGAAGGCGGCATCTGGACTCTGGGGCACCCACCTCTGTGCACTCTGAAGGCCATGGCAGCATGGTCTCCACCGCCACTGACTGGACTTGGTGCTTGCCTGGCTCTTTCCCTCCCATAGGACAACTCCAAGGACACAGCCTCCGTGGTGTCACCACCATGAGGCAAGCTCCACGGCTGGGCCTCTGGCTGAAGCCCTAAAACCTGGACCTGCCCCCCAGACCAGCCTAGACCCTGTGCCCAGCCCACAGCCTACCCTTTGCTGCTCCCTGGCCCACCTGGGTCTTCCCATCATGCACTAGGCTCCCCTGCCACACCAGGAACACCATCTCTTATCACTCTCCCTCTCATCCCTCCACCAAATCCTCCTTCGACACCAGCTGGTTCTGCTGAGTCATGATGCTGTCTTAATTAATAGTCACTATCTTACCTGTCTGGTTTCTGAGATTCTCTACTTCAGGGGTGCTCAATACGTTGCTCACGGTCTACTAGTTGATCACAATGTAATGTGGGTAGATTGCATGGCATTAAAAAAATAGATGGGTTACAGTGAGGGTGACTTAGGGTTAGTTTTAGGGTTAGACTTAAGAGTTAGGTCAATCACAATTGACATATTGAGCACCCTGCTCAACTTGATCTTGCTGGGTTCTAATTACCATTGGGTTGTCTGCATGGAAACTCAAACACAACTCTCAAGATGAGAAGGGCTTCTTAAAGAAACTGGCAAGCTGTAATGCCAGCGAGAAATGCAGCTTTCCAGGACATGATGCAAAGTTTCAGGCCAGATAATAAGTGGCCGGGGGAGGGGGGGCATTTTACTCCACTGGGATCCTCATTCCAAAGGCATTCAGCTCAAGCTCTGAGGGTCAGCAACCCCAGCTCCCTAAAGTAAGTGGCTGGTGCACCCCCCTCCAGTAAACCTCGGTCCAAAGGGCCTCACTTCCATGGGCCAGCCAGTCCAACTTTCCCAATGAAGAGCTCAGAGGCACCCCTCTGGGCAAACCAGCCTCCTGCACAAGAACGCTCAGCTTTACTTGCTCCATGAGTTGGGGAGTGCATCACGCTGCTCCACGCTCTGGCTCTTGGTTCTGCTGCTGCCCCTCTCATGGTACCGCTGTCATCTGTGTCCCCAAGGTCTACTGCACAGGGATCTCAGGGCCAGTGGACACGCTTAGCTCTTGGCTCTTGCTGGTTAGGATATCCCTCCTCCTGCTTCTTGGAGGGTTCACTTTCTACACAGCAGGGTGCTACTCAATTCCTCACAGGTCAATCTGTGTCTTCCCCCACCTTCTTACAAGACCCATGCTGGGGAAGGTCATCAAAATAGGCTTCTCACATCTGGAACAGCCCTATTCATTAATTTACTGCCCCTGTATTGGGTCTCTCTCTCTCTCTCTACCTTGGGTCAAGGCGTGAGTTCAGAGCCTCATCCTTTCTCTCTGGGAGAGCTGCAGCTGCCTCTGAACAGAACCCTTGCCCTGTTCGCAGCCAGCATCCAGACCAGCCAGAGGGTTAGAGCAGGCCATGAAGGTTGTCCTCCACGCTGGCTGTCCTACCCCAGAGTGTACCTCCTCCCTGGGCTGGGAGGCAACAGGAAGAGCAACCCAGCGCTATCTGTGTGGGACCTGTAGTGGCTCAGAGAGGAGGGGCACACTCCACAACCACATGAGCCTAAGAAGGGAGCCAGGAGCTGATGCTGCTCCCTGCCCAGCTCCAGTCACCCTGTGGCCACCCCAGGCTTCTCTGAGCCTAACTGGGGAACTTCCTAAACCAAACGGGTGGAGGGCAACCGTCCATATTGCCTCTTGGCTGCGCACCCCCTCCTGCCTCTAAGGATCCACTTTGCCCAGCTCAGATTTCCCAGCCCTGCTAGAGGCCAATGTCTCAGGAAGCTCTTCAGGCTGGCTGGGCGGAGACTTCTGTTTGGAAAGCATACAAGAGGCCTGCATTTCTGGGTTCTTTATCAGATGGGAAAGCATTTTCCCGCCAAGAGAACTCAGCTAGAGGGGCTGAGACCATGAGTGTTTATTCTTGCCACATAACAGGAACTCTGGAGAGGGTGGAAGGAGGGGCTGTGGCTGGTAGCGGTCCAATGACATGCATCATCTCCAGAGGCCACATTCTTCCCGTTTGTCCTTGAGTAGCTGTCTTTCTTCACCCTGCTTGCCAACTCATGGTCACCGGACGTCCACTTGACTTCGAAGGGCCACGTACACATTCTGGCCAGGGAGGAGGAGGGGGAGGAGGGCAGAGAATCAGAGAGCATGCCGACCAAGCATGTCCCTGGAGAGAAAGACTCATCAGGAGACACTCCACCCTGCAACTGTCAACTGAATCTCACTGGTGGGACTGGTCCCTGGGAAACATCAAGGGACAAGACTGGGAGAGCAGGCACGACCCAGCCAGGGGTTACTGTCTGAACCTACCAGGCACCGCAGCAGTTCCATGACCCCCGGGACGGGGTCTATCTGCCTTTTCTCCTGGAACCAGCAGTGGTGCCCATCAACATGCACCTCCAGACTTCCATCACTGCATGTGCTGTGTGAGTCTGAGGAGGAATTTATGGACTAGTATTGGACTTATGGGCTAATATCGGACAGATGGAGTTGATAGCTGGGGTGTTTTCTTAGTCTAGAAACACTCTTTGATATAAAGCTCTTTCTCTTTGTTTTAGTAAATCATTTTATTGGGAGCTCTAACAGAAACAAAACACAAAAGCCACCTAAGTCCTTGTCGATCTATGGACCATGCTCTGAACCTCAGGTGCCTCTGCATTTGAGCCAGGCTTCCTGAAGCTGCTTCCGGCCAACAGAGGCAGCAGGAATGCTCCAATGGTCGTTTCACTATGTGGTACAGAATGCTCCTTGGTGGTCTGCCCAGACCTGACTCTGTGAGCTTTGTGGACCCAACCTGCCCTTCCCTCACCATACTTGGGGTCAAACCTGCACCCCTTTGAACCCCAGGTAAATCCAGATCCCTGCCATGTCCTCATATAAAGCCTCGTCAAGGCAAGTCACTCAGACCTGCTTCTGGGAAGATACTGATGCACACACCTGCACTCACTTTTCATCCTGCTCTGAGGACCCCCACAAGCAGGACTTTCTCAGGTGGCTTTGCTCTTTGCCACAGCAAGATGAAAACGTTGTACATTTCATCGGGGGTGAAGGTGGAGTCCCAGACAGCTGAGAGGTTCCTGTGTTTGGGGCTTATCGAACCCTCAGATGCCTGGGGCACTGGAACTTTGAGTCTGAGATCAGAGTGTGTGTGTTTCAGCAGAATGCTGATGGCCAGGTCAGATGCTCCCTGCCCCGAGGTTCCCCATTCCTGCAGTGCTTGCACCACACTGCACAACAGAAGGTAGGCCTTTAGAGATGGGGAAAGAGAGGTTTGGGAGGTGAGGCCCTTAGCCTAAGTCACTCACAGGTGTGGGGGCTTATCTCAGGGGTGTTGTCTTCATTAGCAGATTCAGGATGGAGACCACAGCAGTCAGCCTAACCTGATGTCTCCTTCCCACTTCCCTTCCCCACCAAGGCCTCCAAAGCCAAAGCCAGAAGGCACTGCTGAGGTCCCAGGGGGCTCTGTCAAGACTGGAGTGGACCTGGTGGCCTGAGAAGAGCCTGCAGTCTGTGAAAACCCCATAAAGGAGTGGACCCTGCCTTTGAGTGGATTCAGAAGCCCAAGTCTCCATGGCCAAAGGGGACTCTGTGGTTTAGAGGACCCCGAGGTCTGCGTACACCCGAAATCTACGTGAATTCCTTGGTCTGACTGAACTTTGCCTTCAGCATGTGCTATGTGGCCTGAGTGAACCCTGCTGGGTGGACTCCGTGAACTCAGAGTGTCAGTCTTGAAAACAGGCTGTGTATTATTAGGGTCTCCCCCCCACCCCCCGCGGTCTGAGTGGGTGTCTTCCGGGATCTTGATGAGAACTGTAGCGAGGGTTGGGAGGGGGGAGGCGGCGGCGAAGTGACACAGCCCCAGCATTGGGTGAGCCCCTTCCCCTTCAAAGCCGGCTTCCCAGAGCGGGTGGGGGGGCAGGCAGGCGGGCCAACAGGGCGGTGAACTGGAGCGGTCCCAGGGCGGTGGCAGTCCGCACCGTCCAAGCTGGGCCGTTGGGGCGGCCGTGGGCGCGCGCCCACCTCTCGGACCCCGGATGGCAATCCACGCGCGCGCCCACCTGTTCGGGGCACCCACGACCTCCAGAGCGCACGGGAACCTGAGCGGGAGCACCCCGCCGGGCCCGCCGCGCCAACGGGAGGCGGGGCTCACCCGACGCCACGCCTCGCCGCCGCCCCGCCTTCGCGGCGCCCCCCGCCCCGCCCACGTCACGCCGCCGCCCCTCGCGCGCCTGCGCGGCCCGCCGCCGGCCCCACTCCCGCCGCCGGCGCATCCTCTGCTCGGCCGCTGGCGCCCCTCGCGCTCGCCCGCCCGCCTCCCTGCCTCCCCCCCGGCCCCCTCCGACTCGCTCGGCGGCGGCCATGCGGCTGCGGAGACACGGCCCTGAGGCCGCCCCCGCCTCCGGCGCGGGGGCCGGCGACGCGCGACGGCTGGCGCCCCCGGGGCGGAACCCCTTCGTGCACGAGCTGCGGCTCAGCGCCCTGCAGAAGGCCCAGGTAGGTGCGCGTCGCGGCCGAGCCCGGGGCCTGGTGGACCTCGCGGCGTGCGCGGCCCCGGACCCCCGCCTCCCACCCCGCCCTGCGCGCGCATCCCGCACGCACCCCGGGGCCCGCACCCCGACCCGTGCTTCCCGTCCCACACCCTCCGCTGCGCGGGTCCCGGGCCCCGCTGCGCGCCCTCTGGTTCCCACACCCCGAGTTGCCCGCCACTGGCATCCTCGGGCACCACTGCCCATCCGGGCCCCAGCCCCCCGGAGCCCCGTCACGCGCCCCCGGGGTCTGGCCTCGGCTCGGCAGTCCTCGAGCGCGCGCTCCGGGACCCAGCGGGTTTTGCCTCGGCCCGGGCGCGGGACCTCTGTGCTCTTGCGAGTCGCTACTAGAGACCGACGGGCCAGCACGCCTGTGGGGCCCCGGGGCAGACCGGGCGAGGCTTCGATGGCGATCAGGGCCTGGATGTGGATCAGCGTCCCCCCGGCCTCTGCCTCTAGCCGGGTCTTTGCCAGCGCCGGGATGGAACGCGGTAGAGCCCCGCGTGCGCTTAGCTTCGGTGCTGTGTTTGTGGGTGGCTCCGAGCGGAGGGCGCGCGCAGGAAGCTGTGTGGAGGGACAGGCGCCTGGGTCCCACGTGCGGGACGCCCCGCCTTTGACCAGCGTGTGTTCACAAAGGGGTCTTTCTCTGGCCCTGGACTCCGGAATCATGCTTGGGAGCAAGCCCCACCCCCACCCCACCCCTGCCGGGTTCAGGGTGGGGGGGGGGGGATGTATTTGAGCATCTCCAACTGTGAGCGTATTTCTTGTTTTGAGGAGATTTGAGTTGGGGGGGGTGTATTGTCATTCATCTAAAATAACAGACCATGAAAGGCTCTTGAAATCCCGCCCAGAGTGCAAGGCTGCTGGCACTCCTGGAATCCCCTCCACACCCCTTCTCCCTATGGGGGGTTGGCGCGGTAGTATGGGCAGCATCTATGGGGAAGGAAATGGGGTGGGGGAAATCCTTTCTGGGGGGTTAGAACAAAAAGCCCGCTGGTCTCTGGCTGCCTCCCCTGGCTCTGTGACACTGGGTCTGTCATCTGCCACCCCCACCGGGAAGACTCCACCTCATTCCTCCTTCACTCACAGACGCTACTTGTCACCTGCCCAGGCAGGAGGCCTGCAACAGGAGAGCTTGGGGCGGTGCTCCGGTCTCCTCCACTTCACTTCTCACCGCTTTCCCCAAGCCTAGCCTCCAGCTTCTCCTCTTCCTCCAGGGGGTCCTCCTCCCACGTCCCAACTTGGGACAGAGCCCTAGCCCTTTCTTGTGGCTCTGAAGCTCTTTCTTGTCCTGTCACCTGTACTCTTGTCCCCACCTGTCCCTCTGCCCTCTGAAAGAAGTGTTACAGGGACAGGGTAGGGAGTGTGGTGGGGGGCCATGGCCCCCACATGTGGCCTGCTGCCTGGACTCAGCTCAGGGGTGTTGTGGGAGCAGTGTCAGAACCCCTCAACCGCGGCCAGCTTCCTGTCCCCCCCACAAGCTCTGTATCCGAGTTGTACACAAACTGTGGTGGAGAGTCCCTGAGGAGGAGGGCAGGGGGTGGAGGAGCCGGGGCGGGGCGCAGTCTGGAAATTAGAGGTCGGTGAAGCATTTCTCCTTGGCCTGCCCTTCAAGGAGTCTGTCTGGTTTCTGACCCCTAGAGGGACCACTGGTGGCCCTGGTGGCACAGCAGGTGAGGCATTGGGTTGCTAACGAAAGAGTTGGCAGTTTAAACTACCATGTGCTCCGTGGGAGAAAGCCAGGCAGTCAGCCTCCAAAAAAACCCAGTGCAGCCTTGGAAACCCAGTGGAGCAGCTCCCCCTGCCCCACAGCATCACTGTGGTCTGAATCCACAGGCTAGCTGAGGTTGAGTTTCTTGCTTTGCCAGACAGGAGGTCCTGGGGCATTAGTGCAGCAGTTGAGCACTGGGCTTCTAACTGCAAGGCTAGCAGTTCAAGTCCACCCAGAGACTCCTCGGGAGTAAGGCCTGCACCCCAAAACCAAAGCTTCGGGAACCCCTTGGGGCACAGCTCTGTGGGCATGTGGAGTTGTCCCGGGTCAGAATGCCTATCAAGGCCATGGGGATCGGATTGGTTCTCCCTCGTACAGGGGGGCTTCACCCCATGTGGGGTGGGGTGAAAAGGATTAATGGAATATCCCCCTAAACCAGTGGTTTTCAGCTTCCTAATGCTGCGACTCTAATACAGTTCCTCGTGTGGTGATTCCCTCCCCAACCATAAAATTATTTCCGTTGCTATTTCAGAACTGTCATTTTGCTACTGTTATTAATCGGGTGACCCCTGTGAAAAGGTGGTTTGACACACACACACCCCAAAAGGGGTCACAACCCACAACTGCCGTAAACCTTTTGATGTCTCCTGGTCATTCAGGAAAAGAGCTGCAGGGTTGAGCTGTCACGGACATAAGGGTGTTGCAATCTTGAGATGTGTAATCCTCTGCGTATTTGTAACAAAGTGGTTGCTGCTCAGGTGTCCCTGTCCAGACCCTGCAGAAACCTTGTGATTTCCACCCCTCAGGGCTCTAGGTGTCCGCTGTTGGTGACCCGCCGTTTCCAGAGTGTTGAGTAGCCTGACCCCCAAAGAAAGACGTGAGCCCAAGGCAGACACAGGACGATCGAGAGTGGTTCCTGGGAGAGCTTGTCGTTTGGGGGTGGGGGTGCACTGTGTGGGGCTTATCGCCGTCCCCCCACCCATCTGCTGCTTAGCAGCTGTGGCATTAAGGAGCTTATGGTCACTGGACAGGATGCCACAGGATGAGCTTTGCAAAGACCGCTGTGGGGGACAGGTCCTTGAAATCGTGGTCACCCCACCCCCTCCACCACCAACTAAAAGAAAAGAAGCCTCAGGTTAAGTGCTGGTCTGCTCACCAGGAACTTCCCCGCGGTTCCTTAGGAGCAAGATGTGGCCACCTATTCCCCTACAGCGCTCAGGAAACACGCCCACTGCCATCCAGTGGACTAGACTCACTGCCACCGAGAAGGCAGGGCCGGGGGGGAACTGCCCCTTTGGGTTTCCGAGGCTGTAATTCTTTAGTGGGAGTAGATAGCCTCCTCTTTCAGTGGAGGGGTTCGAGTCCCAGACCTGTGGCTGTCTAGCCGCTCAAATGGGTAGCCTGCTATGTCACAAACACCACAGAGTTCTGCAGCCCCAGAAAGCCTTTCGGGGTGATTCTGCTCTCACCTGCAAGGTTGTGTTGAGTTGAAATGGGCCTGGCATCCCCAGTAGCCTTGCATTTGGTTTGGGTTTGATTAGAGAAAGATGCATGGAGAAACTAGTATGTTGTTGCCTCTGGGGCTTTAGAGTAAGGCCTGTTACAATTGATTTCCCTTGCCTTGGGGTTGTCAGGAGAACTTCAGGCTACAGTGAGGGCCCCTGATGACAGTGGATTACATACTGAGCTTCTAACTTCAAGGTCAGCGGTTCGAAACCGCCAGACACTCCCATCAAGAGTGACAGTCTCAGAAATTCACAGGGGCAGTTGTACCCTGGCGGGGAGTCCATTTTATTTTTTGGGGGGGGCATCACTGCCCTCAGGTGGTGGGAGTAGTAGGCCCAGCCTTTGCTCCCTGGAGCTGCAATCGAACCTCCATCCCAGTGAGCCGCAGTCCCGCGCACAACCACTACGTCACCAGGGCTCAGCCCCGAGTCCATTTTATTTTATTTTATTTTTCGGTTCAGGTTTGCCGTAGAGGGTGGGATGTGTGTGGACACACTCTCTCTTCAGGTCCACGTCCCCTCCAGAGACTCCCTTCCTGTTTCCAAAAATCTGCTGGGCAGGAGCTTGGCCCCCTGAGTAACCTGGGAGTGGGCCTCTGGGCACCCCCTCCTGAGTTCCCTTGGGTGTTTGAGCCCCTCCAGGGATCCCAGTGTAATCCTCAGGGAGGATTATGTAGCAGGACAGAGTCTGAGCATAGACGCCTCCTTCCCTCCATGCATGCTCTCTGGTGGTCCCTGGTGGGATGTAGTTCCACCTATGCAGATAGTCATTTCTTCCTCAACTCTAACCGCAAGGTCGACAGTTGGAAACCACCAGAGATTGAGCATGGCTGCTCATCATCCCTCATTCACAAACTCCCTGCCATCGAGCGGATCTCGACTCATAGTGACCCCAAAGCCCTTGTGACTCTCTGAGAGTGTAACTCCTGCTGGGAGATGGGGGTCCCCTGGACTTGGTGACCATGTGTTTGGTTTGGATTGGATTGTTATAGTGCCTCCAGGCTAGAGAGCACTGATGGTGTAGTGGTTACATGCGATCGCATGGTCTGCAGTTCAAAACCTCCAGCAGCTTCTCTGGAGAAAGACTGGGCTTTCTGCTTTCATGAACAGTCTTGGGAAACCCACAGGGGACTGCTCTGAGTCAGTGACTCCACGGCAGTGAATCTGGGTTTTCGGAGGACCCCCAGCAGGGTGGTTTGGCTCATTTGGGAAGATGCTGCCATAAATCCTCAGGCAGCCTCATTTTTCTTTTGAGGAGCAGCTGCTGGGCTTGAACCGCCAACTCTGTGGTCACGAGACCAATGTTGATTCAACAACATCTCCAAGCAAAACACCAGAGCTGCTGCTCTGTGGGCTGTCACCACAGCTGTGCCCCCCACCCGCTGCCAGCATCTGCATGGTGACAAACAGTACATCCCTCAGGCCTCTGTCGCTCCCTCCCCTGCACACACAGACCCAGAAATGGTGGAGTTCCTTCTCCTCTCCACCCCTCCCAGAACCTTGCCACCATTTCTGGATCCTGGTTCTACTCACCCTTCACCCCCAACCCCACCCAGGCCTCTTCCTCGTGTGCACCGATGGGCCCAGGCCGCCGAATCCTGGTTGGCTTTAAAGAAGAGGAAAGAGGGTGGAGGATGATTTGGCTTTGATCGGGCTGCTTAGCTGCAAAGTGGATAGTTCAAACTCACCAGCTGGTCCTCAGAGAAAGACGAGGCTGGTTTTGCATTTTCAGACTGTGCCGGGAGGAGCCACTGTCTCAGAGACCCTCCAGAACAGTGGTTCTCAACCTCCCTCATGCCAAGACCCTTTGATGCAGTTCCTCATAGTGGTAATGACTCCCAGCTTATGTTCGTTGCTACTTTGTAACTAGTTTTGCTACTGTTATGAATCGGGCGACCCCTGTAAAAGGGTCATTCGACCTCCACAGGGTTCGCGACTCACGGGTTGAGGAGCGCTGCTCCAGAGAGGGCTCTCTCACTGAGTAAGTCAGAGTCCTCGCGGTGAGTTCGAGTTCTGTATCTTTATTCGGTCAGTGGCAGAGTCTCCCCGCTTTCCCACAGGGACCCCTCCGTGTGACACGCTGAGAGCTGCCCAGAGTGCCCTAAATGGCAGGTCCTCCTTGACTGCCATCGTGCACCTCACAGCTGCTGCGCTGTTTTGCAGTGTGGAGGGTGGTGACCCGTTTTTTCCCCCACCAGCCTGGGCTCGCTTCTGGTCTCTCTGTGTCACGCTTTGGTTGTTCTCACATTCAGAACTTTTACCCACTGAAAACCCACTGTCATCAGGGAGGGGCCGCTGCTGATTTGAACTGCTGACCTTGTGCTTAGCAGTCCAGCGATTTATAACCCAGCAGGCCTCAGGACCGACCCCTTCGTAGACTACCCAAACCAAGGAACCCTCCTGCTGTCGTGTCAGTTTCAGCCCATAGTGGCCTTCTCTGGGTTTCCAAGGCTGCCAGTCACGGTGGGCTCAGACACCTGAGCTCTCTGCCAGGGAGTGGTTGAACTACCGACTGTGCACATAGCAGCCTAATGTGTAACCCAGGATGTCCCATCCCTGCGTAAACCTCCCAGACCACGCACTCAGAAAAGACCTAGACAAACATTGCCTGGGGATTGGTTCCTGCTCATAGACTTCTAAGAGGGCAACCTTCTTCAGCTCCAAGGAACAGCTGATGGCTTTGAACCGCCAACCTTCTTGGAAGCCCAATGGAGACAAACCTTTTCTGTGCACTGGGAAACGGAAACCTGGGTGTCGCTTGTCCTGGTGATCTGGCCCAGAGCCCTCAGCCCGTCCAAGGTGTCTGCTTGTCCAGTACTGAGGCCACCACTGCCCTGGTCCTGCCCAGGCTTGTCAGGACTCGTTCCTCTAACCTTTGGCACTTGGGACCTCACCGCCAAGGGTCTGCTTGCCTAGTACCTGCCTGCAGAGCCTAGGAAGGGAGGATGCACCCCCTCTCTGTCAGTTACCATTTTGAGTGTTGGCCTCTTATCAATTCTCTGTGGTCCACAGGGCAGGCAGGGACCGACCGATTGTTCAAGCAGCTTACCAGGCCTTTCCTGCCAGGCACACCTGGGTGGACTCCGGTGCCCAGCTTCCCCCGCCCCCGCTGCACAGCTGTAATTTTAGCAGTCACTTCCTCTTCAGGGCCATTGGTTGAAACCGCAGGTCACGTCTGGCTACACGGCGCCTTCTGAGCCGGACACCTGAGCACTGACCTGCCTTCTTTCCCCCCACACCCTCAGCCTCTGTTGCCACTATGCCCACTTCCGCTGATGCCTCTGGGCCCCAGATTGCCCCCAGCCCCCTGGCCAGTGTAATAAGAGACACAAAAGTTCACCTCACTGAACTTTTGAACCATGCCCCAGCAGCTCAAACTCCTCTCCACTTTTCTGCCAGGAGCAGCAGCCTTCGGGCCTGATCACAGAGACTTCCTGGCTGGAGCAGCCGCCACTGTGCAGATGCTGGTCACACATCCCTGTGTGGACCAGTCTTAGGCAATGTCCGTTCCCCTTCTCATTTCCTCGGCTCTTTCTCCTTGATGTGCCAAAGACTCAGGGCCATCGGTCCGGACTCATAGCGACCCTCCAGGAGAGGGTGGAACTGCTTCCCGGGGTTCCTGAGACTGGACATTGTAACCGGAGTAGACAGCCTCAGCCTGATCCCTTGTGGCATGGCCGGTGGCTCCCAGCCACTCACTGTGTGCCGCACAGCAGCCTCGTGCGCAGCTCGCCATTTCTCATATTAAAACAGCGATGTTGTCACTGAAGTAATTAGCCACCTGCAGGGCCCCCCCCCCCCAGCCAACCCACTACACATCAACATTGGGGTGCAGTGGTGATGGGGGTGGGGGTGGCATGGGAGTGACAGGGCGAGGCGGGTGGGGAGAGGAAGCTCTGTGTGAGATTGGGACTTGAGGCTGCACACAGCTGCCTCTCATGGTGTCTGCGTGAGAACGGTGCCCAGGACTTCACCTTCAGCTTGGTTGCCTCCAAACATGGGGATCCCACTCCTTCACAGTCCAGCCCACCTCACCGTGACACCCCTCTCAGTGGTTTCATGAGCCTTCATTTCCTTGTTTCTGGAACCCCTTCTGAGGGACACTGACTAGGACAAAAGTACCACTCTCCCCAGAGTGGCCAGCCGCAGCAGCCATTCCATGCCAGGGCCTGAGGGTCTACTTTGATGCCTGCAGCACCTGAGGCACCACTCAATGGCGCTCAGGTTTCCCGGGACGCCGAGTGTCCCGCCAGCCTGTGATCTAGTTTACACTAGTGACCTGGTAGAGTCTTTTGAACAAGAGCCAGAGGGAGCAGCCAGCACCAGATGTGTGGGTACGAAGCCCTTGTGTCCTCAAGGTGATCCCAAGCTGGTCCCTCTGAAAGCACCCTGAACTGGGGCTGCAGCCTGAGCTGCCCTGGGTGATTGATGGTCCAGCTGAGCTTGGGTCCCAGGCCTCAGACCTCCAGGGCAGACATCTCCAAAGTTGCTGAAGATATGCTTTCATGTGAAGTGACCTTCACTGCCCTGGGCTTTCTCCAGCTCTCCTGCTTGTTTCCTCGCTGTATGGCGATGGGGGACACCCCACCCCCCACCTCCACCCCCACCCCACACACAGACGCATGGTGTCTCATGGGAGGGAGCCTTGGTGTGAACCTGGAGGGAAATGCAGGGGGAGGGGCTAGGGGGCCTGCTGCCTGTGTGGGAGGCCTTTTCCTGGAAAGTTTTTGCCTTGCGGTGGTTTAGGGATCATGTGAAAGAAGCCCTGGCGTGTAGTGCTCCCACCCGGGGCTGCTCACTGCAGAGTCGGCAGTTCAAAATTATCAGCCACTCTGAAAGTGAAAGATGAGGCCTTCTACGCCTGTCAAGTCACAGTCTCAGGAACCCGAAGGGACAGTCCTACCCTGTCTGATCGGATCCCTGTGAGCCAGCATTGGCTTGATGGCACTGAGGTCTGATGATTGTTGGACTGCTCGTCTACTCATTGGGCCGCTGCCCACCAGCTGCTGTGTGGGAGAAAGGACAAAGCTTTCTACTCCAATAAAGAGTGACAGCCTGGGAAACTCACGGGGGCAGTCCTGTGGGGTCTCTGTCAGTTGGCAGCGACACCATGAAAGTGGGATTATGGAGAGTTAGGGAAGTGGTATATTTTTCCCCTACAAAGTTACTTGCCCCCGTACATGCTTTTTGGGGGAAAAAAAAACGGGACATTTAAAATATTTCAGGCCATTATGGCAAGGATGTGGAGGTGTGCTTGCCGTGCCATGAGACCACCCTGGGGAAGGACCCTCTGAAGTGGTCTCTGCCTCCCCTGCTGGCTGTGGCTGTGGTTGGATCAGGCACTCAATGCCCCTCCCTGGACTGGGGGTGCAGGGCAAAGGGCGAGGCTTTTTTTTTTTTTTAAGGGCGAGGCTTTTATCTTCACCATTCGTCCATGTGTTCTCCTGTCTCTGGGGGTGGGGGAGGGCACCGATAATCCCATGGACGGAGCAAATTGGCTGTGACGCCCCTATTTCCGTCCTTTATCGCCAGTGAGAAAAACTGGTCGTTTTTTTTTGTTTGTTTGTTTGTTTTTTCTGCCTTGTGAACCATTATCAAGGTTCGCCACTCCTCCCTACCCCTACCCCCACCTTATCTCCCTGCACACCCCTCTTGCCTCCTGCTGCTGCCCCGTCCTGGAGAAGTCCCCTCCTGGCTCCAAAGGGCTCACAGTCTTTTTGCCTCCAGCCCTGTATGCCAAGGGGAGGAGCTCACTGCCTTCTGCCTAGGGGTGGGGTCACTTAGTTGCCCTCACTATGTCTGAGCCATCTGTCCACCTCTTCTCTTTTCCAGGGCCACCTGATAACCTGTACCTAGCCCTCGGGGCTAGGGTAGCTCTTGCCCTGAATCTTGGTAGAGTGTGTCAAGATGTGTCTTGGCGGTTCCCCGTAGCAGGGGTGCAGGGCCCCAGGGTTAAGACTTGGGGGATGAGGGTTTCGGACTTGGGCTGTAGCTGATGGTGGGTCGAGGGGTTCCCCACATTTGGAAGGTTCAGAGGGTAGGGGTTGACTCTGACAGCTGGGAAGCAGATGTCTGAGGGCTCCGGTACTTGGGGGGGGGGGGGCTAAGGTGCTTCGTCACCACAGCTAGAAGCATATGACGTTGGGGGCGGGCAGGGATGTCAGGCTCCCCACCTGGAGATAAAGAGGGTGTTCTAACCCTAGGCTTTGCTAGATTAGAAACTGCTGACAATGCCACAGTTCTCGAAGGTCAGGGTCAGTCCTGCTGGTGTGCCCTGAGAGAAAGTGTTTCCAGGTATTATATGGGGCCAGTGTGGGCTGACTTCTGGCCCCAGGCTGTCAAGGGATGGCAGGGCTTCTGTGAGGTCACTGGGGCAGCTGGGGCTTCTAAAACCAAACTCCCACCCAGTCCTTTCCAACACAGTGTGCTCCTGCAGGACAGGGTAGAACTGCCCGTGTGGCTTTCTGAGATTGTAACTTTGTAAGAGAGTAGAAAGCCTCTTATTTCTCCTATGTAGCGAATGGTGGTTGCGAACTGCCAACCTTGAGTCAGCAGCCCAAAGTGTAGCCTACCCTGCCACCAGGGCAGCCAGGACTTGGGGTGATGGTATGAGGAATTTGGGACTATGGGAAAGCAGGATTCTGGAGTGGAAGCCCATGCTGGCGGGGGTGGGCTTCCTGTGAGGTAGATGAGGCCATGGAGTGGACTTTCCGAGGGTGTGGGGCTGTGAATTTAAGAGTCTCTCTGGGAGAGATAGGTACTGCTGAGAGTAGAGAGGGAGTTCCTAAAAGGTGGGTGGGGCTTTGGTGAGGTGGGCGTGGTTAAGGGTAAATAGGGATCTTGAGACATGAGTGCGGCTGTGGGAAAGAGAGCATCTCTGAGAGGTGCCGGCAGCTTTGGATAGATGGGATTCTTGGGAGAGGAGTGTGTCCATGGAGAGATGGGGTTCTGAGGTGGGTGGGGCTGTGGGTAACTAGCAATCTTGAAAAGTGGGCGTGTCTATGGAGAGGCGGGGTTCTGAGGTGGGGGCGTGTCTATGGAAATGTAGGTTTCTGAGAAGTGGGTGGGACATTGGGTAGCTAGCAGTCTTGAATAGGGTGTGAGAGGTGGACATGCCTATGGGGGCCAGACTGTGGTTAATGAGGGGCCCTAAAATATGAGCGTGTCCACAGGTCTCCAAGAAATCCATGGGACTCTTGGGGGCAGGGTTCCCAAGAGGTAGGTGTGGCAGTGAAGGCCCCAGCGTAGGGCTTATACATTCAGGCCTGTTTGTCCAGGAATCATTAGTCCCCTCCCACTGTTGGCAACCAGGTGAGGTCAAAAGCCCCCACCTATGGGGACCCCACTGCTTTTTACAGCCCCAGGGAGTCAGACTCAGCCTCAACTGGCCTTTGGCCCTGGACATGTCTGGCCACAGGGAAAGCGTCACAGTGTGGTCTGGGATCGGGGAAGGCTCTGTGGGCCTCTCTTGATTGTTTCCACTCTGTCTGGAACTCACCCATGGGCAGCCCTGCTGTGGCACAGCCTGGGCACAGGAACCATCCGTTTCAACAAATGAGTAGTGCCCTGTCTACCAGCTGCTGCAGAGAGGTGCTCACAAAGCCCCCGGGGCTCTGTGCACACACACACACACACACCCTCCCCTCACCTTCTAGTTGTTCCACCCTGTGTTCTGTCTGGTCCTTCCTGGTTCATTGTGTGTGAACCAGGGCGGGCGTTGGGGGGGAATCTACTACAAGCCAAGTTTACAACCTGGGAGCCCCCCAAGCTTCCTTGCTCCTTGTTGGGGAGACCCTTGGGTGCTTCCATCAGCTCCCTGGGAGCCTGCAGGTGGTAGAGTAGTGCCTGGACGTCCTTCCCCACAAGTGAGATCACTGGTGAGCGAGTCCAGGAAATGGGTCAAGAGTAAGATAGTTCCCGAAGTCTGACACAGGGACTGAAGGCTGGCTCTGCCCTGGTGCCTGATCTCACCGCCTTGGACTCTCAAGTGACCTATGTCCCACACCCAGGAGCCAGGCCAGGCAGCAACTGGATGCCCCTCAGTGCGTGGGGCAAGCCCTTTCCCCAAGTGTGTGGTGTCGGAGAAGCCAATGACCACGTGTCTGTTCTAGACACCCGCACTGCAGAGAAGAGGACTGGCCCTGAGGACTGGCTACACCCCCACCCCCGGTGCAGAGATGCCAGGGTCAAGAAAGGTGTCATTTAGGTGGAAGGTGGCCTGGCCGGGAATACCTGAGGGCCTTGGCTCAACTCCTCCCGCTACTCCACTGGGAAGGGAAATCCAACACCACTTCTGCACGAGGATGATTGCTGTGAGGCAGGGGTTGGACAGGGTTTCACCCTTCATATGTCTTTCTTCTACTCTCACGCCAACCACCCCATTCACGGTACTCCACTTCCCCATTGGCGTCCGTCGTTCACTGCAGTAACCACACACAGAACTCGGGCAGTGCCCACCTTTGCGGGGCTTGTGAGGGAAACTGACCGGTGTGGGACGTGAAGAGTATGGCGCTTTCGTCCACGGAGCTCCTTCGTTAGGCTGGCAGGCGTGTCTCCCTGCTTCTCAGCCTCTCAGGCACGAAGTTCCTTGACCTCTGCCTGGTTCTGCAGGTCCTCGTGCTAGGACCCGGTGCAGGGATCTCACACGGGCTCCGTCAGTGCCTTCATTTCCGCCTAGGACTCCGGATGCCCCTCTCCCCACTTCTGAGTGAGCTAATGACTCCTATGTAGACCGCAGTGGTCTGGCAGAGCCCCCCAATCCCTCTGTTAGTCCCACACCCACATCTGCATG
Organism: Nesogale talazaci; assembly: GCA_004026705.1. NCBI lineage: Eukaryota > Metazoa > Chordata > Mammalia > Afrosoricida > Tenrecidae > Nesogale > Nesogale talazaci. Next base: position 33,643 of record PVJH01018804.1, read on the forward strand.
GTCCCACCCAGCCCTTGGGTGGGAGTTAGAGAGACATGGCTAGAACAGTCATACCCAGCCATTCCACTCATCTCCTCCCCACCCCCCGCCTCCTCCAGCACCTAGCTAGCTCCTCCCTGGCCTAATGCCACCCCCCACCCCCCCACCCCCCGCCCAGCTCTGCAAGAGCACTGCGGTGACAGCTTCATGTGGAGAGGCGTGTCCCACAGGGGGAGTGCCCCTGCACCCTGACCCCATCTGCCTCATGCCAGCTCTATTCTAAGACTGGAAATGGGGTGGGGGTCCCATGGGCAGAGCTGAGCAAGGTGTGGCCCCTTGGTGCCCCTTGCTCACTGGTGTGGCCCTTGGCACCCCTGGAAGGACCAGCCCCAACCCGCTTCCCGGGAATCAGGGCACTGCCCCTCTGGGGAGGTAAGGACCAAGCCCTGAGACCCATGAGGGCTCATATTCTCAGGGTGCTTCTCGCAGTAACTCCTGGGAGCGCAGCTTCTAGTGAGTGATGTCTGTGCATGCGCTCAGTTATTGGCACGACCCCCCCCCCCCCCCGCCGCCCCGCACACCTGCAGAGCTGCTGGGTGCCGTGTGTTTGTTCCCGGTCAACATGCAGGGCTTAGGAGCACCTCATGGAAGACCAAGGACACGTGGGCTCAGCAGAGCCACCAATGCAAACCTGATGCTTGTCCGGAATGCCCCTTCCGTACCTCTGGGGCCTGGGCTGATACATATTAAAGGCCTCTGGCACCTTCCCATAGGAGTCTGGGGAGCATAGTGGTTACTTGTTGGGCAGCTAACCCCAAGGCCAGCAGTTTAAAACCACCAGCTGCTCCTCGAGAGAAAGACAAGGCTTTCTGCTGTCATAAAGGGTTTACTGTGCAGGACACACAGGGGCAATTCTGTCTGCCCTGCAGAGTCGTGGTGAGATGGACTGGCAGTGAGTTTGCTTTGCTTCGCTTTGGTTTGGTTTGGAGGACTTTCCCTTTGGAACCATCTAGAAGTTGACTCAAAGGGTCAGGCAAGGAAACACGGTGATGGTTTGGCGCTGGTGAGTTTCCCCTTTTGGAATCCTGAAGCTGGAGGGTGCCATGATTGCGGGAGCCCTGGTGGCACAGTGGCTTACCCACCATGCGAATAACTTGCAAGGCCAGCAGTTCCAATCCACCAGCCTACTCCGCATGAGACAGGCCATCTGCTTTCGGGAAGATTTAATGATCTCAGAAACCCTATGGAGTGATTCTGCTTCACTCCATAGGGGAATGGCTAGCTGAGATTCGGGTGACTCTGGTCTGGTCCCTCAGAGGACTGTGACCAGTTTCTTCCCGTGTGTTCCTGTGGTCACTCCCCTGGGCGACCCGATGGCGGGGAGCCTCGCTGCCCCAGGTGAATTGCTAGAAGACGCTTTTTGCTTCACAACCAGGGGCTGGCTGAGAAGGGGGGACGCCGGATTTTCAGCTGGTCATGCTGGAGTAGGGAGGGCAGAGACGGAGGGGAAGTTGGGGCTGGTGGAACATATTGAAAGAGAAGAAACAGCTAGGTTTGAGTAAAGCTATATTTAATTTTAGATTTGATTGGCGAGTCAAGGAAGAATAGCATATGTATGTGTACACACTTATACCTACATATATATATATATACCCTCCCCCAAATGGGTTTTTTCCCCAAAGCTATGTTTTAAATTTTTTTTTTTTTTTTACTAAAACCACCTTTTCACCTTCACAGTACTCGCCATTACACTTAATACATTTGTCAAATCTGTGAGTCCATTCTTGGAAACATGCTTTAAACATCTCTTTGGATGACTGTCAGCACCTCCCTCGCTTTTTTCATCACCTTTTCTGCTTCTTCAATTCGCTATCCTTGCATGTCTCTGCATTCATGGAAACATTTTTCTCCTAAGGAGCTAGCAGCTGGTGGGTTTGAACTACGGACCTTGTGGTTAGCAACCCAAACACCCACCCAGTAGCACCTCCAGGCCTCCAACTGAGGTCAGAAGGCACCAAAAATGCACAGCGGTTCCAGCAAGGGACCAGCAGGCATGAAGACAGTGCAGGACCAGCCACTGTCCTGCAGTGGGTGCCGGTGTGAAGGTGCCAGTGCTCCCAGAGCCCACTGGAGGCTCCGGGGCCTCGGCGGGCGTGGGAAAGGAGAAACATGGCAGAGCTGGGAATTGTGAAGAAAGGCCCTCAGTTCTCGTGGGAAGGTGCTATCTCCGGGAAGACGTGCCTGTTGCCAGAGTAGCTGTGATCCAGCCTTAAGTCCGCCTTGCTGTGACCGTGGGACAGGCTGCCTCGGTGACAGGCGCCCCTGGCTTAGGTCTGAAAGGGCGTGCATGCCGGTACCTTTGTGATGGCCTTGCACTTACCCATAGCATCTCAGGGCTATCTTGCTGCCCTGTGAAGAAATACCCGCAGCCCAAGAGTTGACCCAGAGCGACTCCTCTGTGGGTTTGCGTGTGGGCCTGCAGCAGCACCCCTCGGTCTCCCTGTCCCAGCATTGTTGTCATTGGTGGCACGTGCCCTTGCGTTGCTTTGACTCAAGGCACCCCTGGGCACCCAGAACAAAACCCTGCCCAGTCCTGCACCGTCCTCACCAGGATGTTCTCCTTCGAGCTCATGGTGGGCCGCCCCAGCGGGGTCAGTCATCATGTAGAACGGTCTTCCTCTTTGCCACACAGGGTGTCCTTCTCCAGGGACTGGCCTCTCCTGACAATGTGTCCAAAGTGTGTGAGACAGTCTCGCCACCCTTGTGCTTCCAGCGACCGTGACACGTTCAGTATTCTGCACACCGTAATCGCAGACGCATCCATTCTCCAATTGTGATCTCTTCCGTGTCTGCCTGCCCCATGCCTATAAGGTGGTTGGGCGCCCCAGGCTGCCCCAGGAGCAGAGTGAGCTTCCCAAAAGCTCTGCTGGTCAGGTGTGGTTTCCTCATTTTCTCTGGGTGGACTGGAAGGCAGAAGCCCCTTCAGCTCCGAGAGGTGGTTCTGCCTAGGTGGGATCTCTCCCAGGGGGCCGGCTACCCCTCCCTTGACACAGACTTTGGAGGGAGAAGGCGGCTGGGTCCCCAGGGCTCAGCTCAGCCAGTCCTTTCTCCCTTCAGTGGGGTGGAACCAGGTCAGCAGGTCCCCGGGGGGCAGGAGCAGAGCAGACACCACTGCGCTGGCAGGAAGAGCCACAGAGCCAGGCAGAGAGACCCCAGGTCCTCAGGGCCTCTGACCTGGTGTGTGAGGTGTTTGTCCACGCCCACCACTGCAGGATGCCTTAGGGAGTGATCTCAAACCCCAAGTTCCACCAAGCCCTCCGTGAGTCCCTCCAATCCCCAGTTCTGACCATGGAGTTCATGCCGACTCAGGTCACCCCGTGGGGACCAGTGGATGCTCAAGGCTGGTCATTACAGAAACCTGCCTGCCTTTCCCGCGTGGAGGGGGTCTGGCCACGGGCCATTTGTTTGTCCAGCACTTAACCCCTTTCGCCTCCAGGACAGTCTCCAGTCCCCAGGAAGCAGGACCCAAGGCCAGTGGCAAAGGACAAGTGTCCAGAGGGGCATCTCGCCCAGAGACCTGTCCAGGCCCATGTGATGGACCAAGCCACATACCCCACCTCCAGCCACTGCTAGTTTTCCAATCTCTTTGGGGACATCTGGGCCCTGTAGGGTGTTTAGCAGCCATGGCTTTCTCCACTGGGTGCCAGAGGCGGTCACTGCATTTGTCACAGCCACACAGGGCTTCTTTCCCTGCCAGGCATACCCGGGGGGTGGGGGGGTGGGGACACTGGCATTGAGCGGTCACCGCCTGTCTTCCCCACAGGGAGAGGCCCACCCCACTCAGGTTGGGTGCTGAACAGAGCTTGTTGGAACTTTGCTGGCTTAGGGGTCACAGGGTCCTAGGGGGAGATTTGAGACCATGGAGGTGTGAGCAGAAAAACCCATGTTTGGGTCTAGGGGTGAGGTTTTACTTCCACTGGGACATTCTTCCGACTGGGCAGGAGAGTAACCCAGGGACTTGAGACTTGAATCAGCTGGGCACCTGCCCAGGTGTTCCCCCTCCCCCACCCAGGGCTATGATAGGCAGGGAGCCTGGGTGGCAGCAGTAGCTGACCAATGTTCTAAGTGCTGTGTCCGTGGTGTGAAGGAGTCTTCCCTGACCATGGTGGCCTGTAGGGCAGATCCAGAGCAGAGTCTGCCTCCTCCATTCACCCTCAACCCCCATCCACCCACTCACTCACTCACTCATTAAACCTCTCACTCACCTACCCACCTACCAAACCTCTCACCCACCCACCTACTAAACCTCTCACTCACCCACCCTCTAAACCCCTCACCCACCCTTACTTATTCACACACACACACACACACACACACACACACACACACTCTCCACCTCACTCATCCACCTACTAAACCCCTTCCTCAAATCACTCACTCGCTTGCTCATTCTCTCAATCACTCATTCACTCACTATATCATTTATTTAATTGGCCAGTCACTCACTCATTCACTCACACTGTGTCTTCTATTCAATCAGTCGGTCACTCTCTCTAGCTCTCTCTCACTCACTCCGTCTCGCTCACTCGGGCACTGGCACACACATCCATGACTGTTGACCTAGAGCCTCTGTCTGGGGGATGGTGGGGGTGGTGGGGCCAGAACATCAAGGCAGCCACCAACATGCGCCCAATGTGTGTGTGTGTGTGTGTATGTGTGTGTAGGCGGGGTGGGGGTGGGGGCAGTGGCAGCAGGTCCCAGCAACAGCCAGGCCTAGGGTGTGTAGAGGTTGATGGAGGTGGGAGGGGCGGGAAGGGAGGCCCCCTCAGAGGAGCCCCTCACACCAGAAGCCTGCAGGCTTGTCAGGGACACAGGAGCGGGGCCTTGTTTGCTGCTCCCAGGACCCCTGTGTCGGAGACCGCTGGGCCCTCCTCCACCTCCCTTGGTCTGACCTTTGCTGGTTAGTACAGGGGACCAGGCAGTGTCTCGCCCTGGAGCACAGTATCAAGGTGAGTCGGCACCTAACACCTGCGTGGCTGTTGAAGAGCGCTTGTGCGGGGAGAGTTGTCACCCTGTGCCCAAGGCCCTGCTGACCTCAGAGTCCCTGTGGTGCCAGGGCCCAGAGGATGGACAGGGTCACTTGCGGACGCCCGTTGTTGATTTTTAAGGAGCCTCAGTGGCGTAGTGGGAACATGTTAGGCAGTTTGAATGGACCAGGCATCGCCCCTTGAGAAAGAGGTGAGCTTGTCAACTTTTGTAAAGAGTGACAGTCTCCGAAACCCACAGGGACAGTTCTACCCTGTGCTGTACGGTTACCGTGAGCCTCGTCAACTCCAGCTTTTTGTTGGGTTGGGTTGGGTTGGGTTTGGGGGGACTGGGCCAAGGGTTGGTGGCTAACCAGAGGTGGCAGTTTGAATCCACCACACCTAGGCTAAAAGATGCTTCCAGGTGAAGGTTTACAGTCAAGCTCCCCTCCCCCCCTTGCAGGGCAGGTCTGTGCAGTCCTACAGGCTCACGGGGCGTGGGGGGGTTAGGGAGGATGGGTATTGGGGGGGGGGGACGGGGGCGGTGTTAAAGGCTTTTGTGCTCTGCAGCAGCAATAGCAGTGCTGAGGAGACCGGCTGGGCCTGTTGCTCCCTGCTTGCTCTCCAGATGATTTTCACAGACTCAGTTATTCATTGGCCCAGGAATCACAAGGTCACCAGTTCGAAACCACCAGCCACTCTGAGGGAGAATGACGACCTGACTGTCTGAAACCCACAGGGACAGTTGCACTCTGTTCTAGAGATCACTCGGAGTGGGAATCCACCAGATGGCAGTGAGCGTTGAGCATGGGGCAGTGGCAGTGGCCATTTCTTACCCCTACCATCAGAGCAGAGTCAATATTGGCCCTCGCCCCACCTGTGATGGTTTCCTTGTAAGTTACCTGTCACCCTGGTTCCCGCCTTTGGAATTCATCAGCCTCTTCTCCAGTAGATCATGGGTTGTCTCCTCCTGGGCCTCAGTGAGCCACTCCTACCTGTGTTTTACTGCAGTCTTGCTATCTACTCCTGAGTACCCCCACCACCCTTCTACAACGGTGTGAACCGTGCCTGTTAGAGACCTCTCCCTGCCCCTCTCTCATTCTCTCTCTCTCTCTCTCTCTCTCTCTCTCTCTCTCTCTCTTTCTCATTTGTACTTCTCTAGAGGACCCAGCCTCAGACAGGGACGCCGCTGTGGACACCCTCGATGGCCCGATCCCCTGCCTGGGTGACCTGACCCTCCCTTGTTTACTGTGGTGAGGCTGCATCTTGCGTCTCCTGCCAGCATCAGCCTGGCACAGGGACAGAGTGGGCATCCATAAGGGGCCCATGTTCGGAGACATCCCCAAGTAGCAGACGAGTGCTTCGGCGTGAGTCCCGTGACTCAGGGCACAGCGACCAACTTGCACACTTACACACAGATCACAGATGCACAGGGACCGGGTCGTTTCAACCTGTGGTCTGGGCAAGGGGAAAGGGTGCCTTTGCTTTACGGTGCTGGTGAAGACAATCAAAGTACCGCACACTGCCAGAGAAACAGACCTGTCTTGGGAACATTTCAGAAGAATCCAGCTTCTAATACATACATTACAGGTTCAATAGGCACAGTTGTACAGCGATAATTATTAATTATTGTAATAAAGTTATAGAGAGCATGAGAGAGAGAGAGAAATCATAAGAGTCAGACACATTTCACATCAGGGTAGCGTGCTCACCTCCGCCAACTGGGTTAGGGTTAAGGTGGAGAGAGAGTGAACTTTATTTTTCCCCATTTAAATAACCCTATGGGGAACACATGAGCTCTCATCACTGGTCAGGACATGTCACAAGAGGGGGCTGTCTTAAAAGGGGGGTGGTCTAAGGGATGCCTACTGTGAGGGGAGAAGGATGGGATGAGAGGCTCTCAGACTCCTGGAGGTGAATAAGCAGGTCTGTCTCCTTAAGAGCCATTGACAATCCCTCCCACAGACTTCAAGGGAAGGGAACCATCATCCTAACAGCAGGGGGGTCAGCTTTATGGTGAGATACACAAAGGCCTCAGATAACTGGGAGCTTCAGGGAAAATAGCTAACTTCCACACCAAATGCTGGTAAATAGTGTGCTTAGTATTTTGGAGTTTTTAATTATGGGAAAGTGTCCCACAGGAACAGTAGAGGCAGAATACCCCCTAGAAGCAAGGACGACAAGATTTCAGTGACTCATGGACTTTGGACACGTCTGAGAGACCAGACATGGTCTCCAGACATGGTCTCCAGATGTCCTGGAGAAGGACATCATGCTTGCGAATGGAGGAAGGCCTGGGAGAAGATCATGGACACCAGTGGCTGCACCAATGGCCTCAGACCTAGGAACCACTGTGAGGACGAGGCGGGACCCTCAGGGGTTGTCCCAGCTGTATCTATTCCCACCCCCAGACTATCCTGACTGGGTGCCATCTCGTTCTTACCTACTCCAGTCTCATGAGAACCATTGCACTCAGGCCACCGGCGCACCCACCGGCAACACCAGCAGGAATCCTGGTGGTGTCCTGGGTTAGGCATTGAGCAGCTCACCACAAGGTTGGGAGTTTGGAACCATGAGCCGCTTCAAGGAAGAAAGATGAGGCTTTCCGTGCCTGTCCAGATGGCAGACTTGGAAAGCCATGGGGCTGGGGCGGTGCTACCCTGCTGAGTCAGAATTGACTCAGTGATCCTGAGAGTCCTCCCGGTGTTGTCCAGTGCCTCCGACCCCTCCAGTGCCCGGCGCTTCGTGTTGGACATCCAGGCGTCTGTGGCCTACACATGGGCACATGGGGACCCTTGACTTCAGACGCGCCAGTCTTGCTGTCCTGGGTGTTGTTGGGTGCCATTGAATCAGTTCTAACAACCTCGAGGCTCCACACCGCCCGGCCCTGTGCCCTCCTTGGTTGATCCTATGCCAGAGTCCATCCATTGCTACAGCCACGGTGTCCATCTGTCTCATCGAGGCCCTTCCTCTCTCACCGCCCGTCCATGTCACCGGCATGACATCCTTCTCCAGGGACTGGTCTCTCCTGACAGCATAGCCACAGACTGTGACATCTTGCCCCTAAGGAACTCCCGGGCCCAACCTTTCCCGAGACAGGGCCCTGTATCCTCCTGGCAGCCCGTGGTACTTTCCCCTGCAGCCCCACCGTTCAGATGCATGGCCTCCTCGCTGACCTTCCTCATTCAGTGTCCACCTTTCAAGTGCATGGGAGGCGTCCAGGAGTACCGCAGCTTGGGCCAGGCCTGGTCTAGAGGGCCTCCTTTCCATCGCTGCATTTTGACTCTTTTTTTCTTAACCTGTGCCTGCTGCACGAATGGTAGTTTGTCCCTGGAGGGCCCTGGTCTGGGTTTTGCTGTCCTCCCAGGGCCCAGGCGCTTGCTGGGGATCCCATCCCATCGGGACCCTTTCTGTGGGGTTGTAGGGCCCTTCTGAGATGCGGCCCATCGTGGCTCCGGCTCTGCTGGGGCCCGGACCCCAAACACCCCAGTGTCCCTTTGGTTTTATTTAAAAGGGTGAAGTCCATGTCAGAAGTGAGAGATCCCTCAGGTCGGCGTGGTGAAGGTGGGCAGAACCAAAGAGAAACCTACCACCCACACCCATCCCAAACCACAGCAATTGAGTCTGCCTCCCGAGGGCCCTTGCTGGGCAGAGGACAGCCGCTCGTGGGCTTCATAGCTGGCTGTGACTCTCTACGGGAGCAGACAGCCTGATGACCTTGAGCTGCCCACCCTGCAGTTAGCAGCCCAGCGCCTAGCCCACCACGCCACTGGGGCTTGTTGACCAGATTGATCAGTGACTAGGCACCTAGCTGGCCAAGGCGGGTTAAAAGTTTCATGAGGCCCAAGTACCGTGAGAAAATAAACCCCAGCTCAGAGGATGAGATTCTGAGCCCCGTCTACTGTCCAGCTTCATACCAAGGGTCACAGATGCCTGCCCCAGATGAGCACGAGGGAGTGGGGGAGGAGAGAGGTAGCAAAATGGACCAAGAAAAAAATAGCTCGGCTGACCCTTGTCTCAGAAACGTTGGAAATGCTGTCAGAAATCCATGTAGAACTTCCAGAATGATGTTGCCCGTGGTGATCCTGCCCCAGGGGGTGCTGCAGAAGCAGATACCACTACCCTTTGCCCTGGGGGAATGGGCTAGAGTACAAAGGTCTTCTTTTGCCAATGGGGAGGTACGGAGTTGTTCCTTTTCTGGGAAGGGGGAGGCTGGCCGAGTGGGTTTGGGAACCTGTGCCGTGGGGTTGAGGCCACTAAGGCGGGGGCAACGTCACATTGTCAGCCGTTGAAAGCACAACCCAGGCAGCGCGGTTCAGTGTTGCATACCGATGGCACCCAGCCCAGGCATATTTGGCAAACAAAATGCCCTTGGAAAGCCTTCTCCCTACCAGGTCGCCTCTCGCAGGTCAGAGGAGCTATGAGCTCAGGGTTTCCCTCCACAGATTCCTGGAGGACATGCATGTGCCCTGCCAGGCAGCAAACAGGACTCTTAGAAAGCCAGCCCAGGGAAAGTGAGCTCATCCCCCAACAGTTCAGGTGGTCACGAGGCTCGGGTTTCCAAGTGCTACAGACTTGCCTACAGCAGGCAGGCAGCTCCCAGGACTCAGCTTTCATGGTATCCGCCTGATGGGAAGCCTGTGGGCGGTGGGGCACAGCCAGGGCAAGCCCCCGGGCGAGGGGGGAGAGAGATTAACAGTCTTCACTGCGGCCAGACCCAGGCCACCCTCAGAGCTGGTGCTGCTGAGAGGCCAGCCCTGGTGTGCTGTGGGGTGGTGAATCCGACTTGCGCTGTGCAGCGATGAAGTTTCAGATGGGTTGTGTGAGCCGGGGGTGGCCACCCCATTCTGATTCAGCTGCTGCCCTGGGCGGCAGCGTTCCACTTGCCCCCTGTGCTGCCACCTTCCTGAGAATGGATTGCTAGGGATTATCCCCCAAGGAGCTGCTGGGTGGGCAGCCAAGTGCTTAACTCCTGCACCACCAGGAGGGCTTATTTCAGATCTCCCATCCTTAGGATTTCTGAGCCGGTCATCTTCCCAGGAGTAGAAGGCCCCATCTTTCTGCCGAGGCATGGCTGGTGGTCTGAAACTGCTGACCTACCCCATCAAGGCTCCGGTCACCAAAAATCCAACTCACTGCCGCGAAGATGAGACTGACGCCTAGCCACTCTGTAAGACGGAGTAGACCCGCCCGCGCCTGTCAGCTTCAGAGCCTGTCCGTCTGTACCAGAGTGAAAAACTTCATCTCTGACCCGAGGATTTCAAACTAATGACCTTGTGGTTATTAGGCCGGCAGGTACCCCCTGCAGCGGATAACCAAGGCTCCTGAGTGACTCATAGGTTCAGATAGGACATCTTAGCTTTGGGGTTCCTTTGGGGTTCCTTTGTGTTTCTTATGCCAGCTTTTCAACAGAGGTTCTTCTGCATCCTAGTTTGTTGTTGGGTTTGTTTTGTTTTGTATGACTTTTCTCTCTGGAAACTCAGAATAGGCACATCCCTGGAGACAGTAACTGGATTAATGGTATCTGAGATGTATGGCAGGGGAGGTCGGAAAAAGGAGCGTGTTTCGAAATTGGGAGAGTGAACTTTTAATATGCTAGAATCATCAAATTGGATAGTAGGTGAATTAGGATGATAAAATGT
>PVJH01018805.1:0-44265 GCA_004026705.1 Nesogale talazaci
TCACAATCCACACACACACATCCATTGTGTCAAGCACATTTGTACATTTGCTGCCCTCATCATTCTTGGAACACTTGCGTTCAACTTGAGCCCCTGGTATCAGTTCCTCATTTCCCTCCTCCCTCTTCTACCCTCCTTTCCTCCCTTCCCCTTGATAATTTATAAATCATTATTTTCCCATGTCTTACACTGGCCGATGCTGCCCCTTACCCACTTCTCTGTTGTCCAACCCCCAGGGCCATCTGTAGATCCTTATAATCGGTTCCCCCTTTCTAGTCCACCTTCCCTTCACCCTCTCCGTATCACCACTCTCACCACTGGTCCCAAAGGGATCATCAGTCCTGGATTCCCCATGTTTCCAGTTCCTTTCTGTACCAGTGTCCATCCTCCAGTCTAGCCAGATCTATAAGGTAGGATTGCACCCTTACATCTTCATAATCATTCAGGTTGACATAAAATCACCTGACACACTATCACAGTTAGTCAGAGAGAGAGAGAGAGAGAGAGAGAGAGAGAGAGAGAGAGAGAGAGAGAGAGAGAGAGAGAGACATGATGATGGGAGCAGAGATCAGAGAAGAGAGAAGATACTATTCTGCTGATCTTGAAGACGGTGTATGGGCCATGAGCCAAGGGATGCAGGAAGCTCCTAGAAACTGGAAATGGCAAGAAAACCTAGTCTCCTCTGAAACTTTCAGGAGAAACCAGCGCTGCCATCATCTTGCTCTTCACCCGTGAGACTAATTTTGGATTTTGGACGTACAGAACCGTGAGCTAATCGCTTCTCGGCCTTTTGGCTAAGGTCAAGTGCAGGACCGTAAGACAACCGACGTGTGCTGCTCGAAGCTCTCTCTGGCTGTTAGTTACCATCTAGACCTCTTCGGTTCATGGAGACCTGGTGGCGAGCAGAGCAGCATGGCCTGCCGTTGTCTCCGCTTCGTGATCGGAGGTCTGCCTGCGCCCATTGCTGCGGTCACGGTGCACTGTTGAAGGTCGTCTGTGATCTGTAGAATTCCAACTGGCTCACCTGCACAAGTAAATCCATAGACGTTGTCTCTAGCCTGTCTTGTCTGGGAACGCCCCTGAAACCCTGTCCACCACAGTGGCGCGGCTGGTATCGGAAATAGCCGTGGCATGACGTTGGCCGCAGCACAGACGACGTTAGCCCTCCTGCACAGCCCATCATCAACTGACATTTAGATGAGACTTTTCTTTCTTTTTTATTGGGGGCTCTTGCAACTCCCATCATGATCCATACATACATCAATTGCACGCGGCCACATTTGCACACTTGCTGCCATCATCGCTCTCAGAACATCCTCCCTCCACTTAGACCCCCAGTACCAGCTCCCCATATTTCCCCTTCCTCCCCCTCCCCCTCCCGTATGAACCCTTAATAATTTACAGGTTGTTATTACCTTTTCATATTGTACACTATCTGATGTGTCCCTTCACTCACTTCCCTGTTGTCTGTACCCCAGACAGGAGGTTATATGTAGATCCCTAAAATTGGTTCCCCCTTTCTATTCCACCATCCTTCTACCCTCCCAGTATCACCCCTCCCACCACTGGTCCCGAGGGGATCATCTGGCCTGAATTCCCCATATTTCCGGCTCTAGTGTACACCCCTGTTCTAGATGGGTTTGTCTGGTAGAATTGGGATCATGATGGTGGGTGGAAGGAGGCATTTGAGAACTAGAGGAAAGTTGCATATTACATTGTTACTATACTGTACCTTGACTGGCCCATCATCTCCTCCCTGAAACCCCTCTGTAAGGGGATGTTGCTTCATCTATTGATGGAGTTTGGGTCCTCAATCTGCACTCCCCCTCATTTATAATGATATAATTTTTAGTTCTTTGATGCCTGATATGGGATTCCTTCGACACCTCGTGGTCACACAGGCGGATGTGCTTCTTCCATGTGGGCTTTGTTGCTTCTGGGCTGGAGACTTTTCTTAAAGCCTCTAAAGTATAGTAATTTATGACAGTGACTAGGAAATTGGATCATTTTGTTATCCACATTTTCATAAGCAACTTGAGAGTGAGAATGTAACTCAGACCATTAGTATAACCAGACCAGGTGTAAGGAACGTCAAATGAAGAGAAGTCGTTATTTGAGTGGTATCCTCATCAACAGCTTTTGGATTTATCTTAACCATTGGAGACCTCTGACCAATCCCGACCCTGATCTTTATTTTGCCACGTAAGCAGGTAAGCTGGACAGCCCTCCTTCTAATTGAAGAATTCAGAATGTTTCCACATCGTTTTCATATCAGCAGTGGCAGAGTCGAGGCATTCACAATTCCCTGGCTGCTTGGTCCAAACATACAGTGAAATCATATATGATTCTGGCTGCTTCGTGCACTCCACCGAGATGGAGGCAGCTGGAGTGGCTTTGGAACAAGACAGAGGAGAGGTGGGGGAGACAGGGAGGCCTCACATTCCTTTCCACTTGCCTCGTGTCGCTGGGGTTGGGGAATAGGCCCTGGTCTAACACCATCTCCTTGGCTCTCCACATCAGATGAGCACGTGGACTCTCCAAGTGCCTCGTGTTGCTCCTGGTGATGGACGGTCTTCCTTGGTGGGGATGATACAGTCAGAAGGATGCTCCCTGATGGTGACAACGCTCTATGACAAGCATGATGCTCCCTGGCAAGACAGAGCTGTCCCTGTGGTGCTTTCCAATGGGGACGATACTCCCTGATGGGATGATGCTCCTTCAGGGGAATGCTACTCCCTGATGTGGAGGGTGCTCACGAAGGTCGATGGTGCTCCCTGCCATCGACGATATTCCTTATTAGAATGGTACTTTCTGCGGTAGGTGATGCTCCTGGTGGAGTGGTGCTCCCTGATATGGCCCCCTGATGCAGGTGGTGCTCCCTGATGGAGTGATGCTCCCTGATAGTGCTCCCTGGTAGGGATGAATGCCCTGGTCCCAGCTGGGGGAGACACAATTTGTATCCAGAGTCAAAAATGTTTATGGGACAGAGTTAAGTAAACATTTTCTCATTAAGAATGTGAAATCCCCTTGGAATGTGGCTCGTTGGTCAGATTCAGTTTAATTGTTACCATTCCTGCTGCTTCTTATAAGAAAACAAAATTAATTCATGATGGTTTTAAAACAAATATTAAGATCTCTCATACACTGTTGAGAAAGACAACTTTCTCAGGTCTAGGACAGAACCTTTCCCTTCTGAATATCCACTCCCTACAGAAGCTGGGGTACGTTGCTGAGGGGCTGGAGTGCACCCCTGCCCTGGTCTTCCAGGACCAAGAACAGTCCCAGCCAGGCTACCCTCTCTCCCAGACCCTCAGGCCTGCCAACAGGGCTGCTTTTCGGTGGGTCTCCCCAGTCTAACAACCATGACCTAATCAAGAAGCCTCCCTCCGTTGGACGCTTTTCTTGGAACTGACTCCCCTGCTGACAGATCGAAATAACTTGGCTGAAAAAAAAAAAAACTTGGCTGCGTATTTTTGCCTGATTCATGAAAGACATTTTAGACTCTGTTCCCGGGTCATTTGATGAGATTTCATCCCTAAGATTCAAAAGAACGAATTGCCTAAAGATGACCCCAAGCCAAACTCATCACAACTCATCATGATCCCAGATAACAGAGCAGAATAGTCCCAGGATCCCCAGGGCCTGAGTCCTTCCAGAAGCAGAATGCCTTGTCTTTCTCCCCCCAAGGCAGCAGTCAGGTTCCAACCTCTGACCTTTTGATTAGCAGGCCACCACTCACCCAGTGTACCACCAGGGCTCTCTGAGCTAAGTCTGATGTGGAACACATCCAGTTTCTAGGATAAAATTTCATACCCAACCTTCCTCTCCCTTTCCACTAGCTGGAAGAGAGTCCTTGTCTAAAAATATGCAGACCACACCAAAATCCCGTGCTGCATTGACCCTCTGGTTATGTACAGTATGACTAATAAGTAGAAATAGTTTAGGCTTCTTTGGGGGAGTTGACACTTAGGAAAAACCCACCTGTGAGTAGTGATGAAGATGATGAACTTCAAGTACTTGCAGTTTTGCCCCCTTCTGCACATGTATTCAGAATTCCCATCCCCTTGATGACAAATACTCCTTCAGCCTTTTCAAGTTTGATAGTAGCAGGTCTGTGAGTCTCAGCTGCGGCGACCTGCTCTAGGAGACCTTCAGCAATGTTTGGAGGCGGTTTTTTGGTTCTCACAACAAGGGTGAAGACATGTGGGACCAAGAGTTTGGTTTGGCCCCTCTGGCCTCTGAAGATAACCTGAGAAATCAAGATCTTGGTCTTTGTTTTTTAAAGGAACCAGGTAAGCAGGAGTCCCCACACCTGGCCTACTGATTTCAGGATGGTGACTGTGGAGTTGGGGGTCATGAAGCTGTTAATGGTGCTGTTAATGGGCTCTGACTTGGGGTGCTAACCACGGTCTTGGAGAACCCCCAGAGGCGGGTCTCCTGGTACTGTCTTATAGGGTCCCTAAGAGTCCGAATTACCCTGAGGACAGGGAGTTTGGGGCTGCGGTGGGCACTAATCTGTTCACTGACTAGATTGATTTGCATACCTTCTCTCTGAAGTCCCAGTGTGTAGGCATGGGATCTTGGAGAGCTCCCTGTGGGACCGCTGGAGCCTTGAGCGCATTCACACATGGGAAAGGCAGTAGCAGGTTCTTGGGGACAACGATGGGCCCTGCAAGAGGAACGCTCCCGAATGTTGCCTGATGAGGCTGTGCTTATACCCTTTCTGGATAGACTAGATGGGTGGCTATAGGTGTAGGTGGTGGTCTCCATGAACTTTACGAGCCATTGTGCTAAGCGAACCCACTGGGCCAAGGAGTCCACAGGTGCTGGCAGTAGAGGGTCAATTTGTAGAGAGTCAGCACTCTCAGGTGTGTGTGTGTGTGTTGTATATGTGTATAGCTAAAGGAGGGAGGTTGGAAGGGAGGAGAGAAAAGAGAGAGGAGGTTGGAAGGGTGTGATAGAGGGAGAGAGAGAGAGCATCTGAATTGCAGGGAGTTGTACACTCTTGCAGCCCTCTGATGAGCTGGCACTGGGCAGCCCGGGATGCTTGGATCAGGTTCAGGATAGCCAGGGATGAGGTTTGATCATCTGCCTCTGGGTTGTTAGGACTAGAAAGAGGATTTTCCCATGGAAACGACTGGTGACGAGATAAGGACGTATGAAGTGAGGCTTGGATCCATTTTCGAGCTGGGAATTGGATGTATGCTGATCCTTGCTACCTAATTAAAGATAAGAACGGGATTGACACACCTTTCTCCGTTATAGTGTAGTTGGTAGCGTCAGTCTTTGCAGGGTGCTGCTGGAATCGAGTGGGAAGAGGCCCGGGGAGCTGCTGCACATCTTGCAATTCCGAGGACTCACCACAAACGCAAACCTGCCGCCATCAGTCCCAACTCATAGTTGAGGCTGTAGAACAGATCAAAACAGCCCCTGGGGTTACCTAGGCTCTCATCTTTACAGAAGCCTCATCCCTGTCCCGCAGAACCGAGGTTCAAACTGCCAACCTTTCAGGGAACAGCCTAATATACAACCCACCGCACCATGACAGTTCCTTATGCGTGAAGAGTAACCACAGAGAATTGTCCAATCCCAAATGTCAAGTGTGAATAGATAAAAGAAAACACCGATGGGAGACTATGAATCTGTGTGAGAAAACCACCTCATCTTCCTCCGCGAACCTTCGAACCACTCACTCTGCAGTCAGCAGCCCGAGGCGATGAAGTGAGATTTGTGACCCCTCTACCCTCCATCTCATAGGACCCAGTTTTGAGCAGAGCTGTGTAAAATAGACTCTTCATCCACAAGCTCTATGGGGCCACTGTGAACACAGGGGCTGGCCAGGGGGAGTCGACTCAATGGCCACAGGTGAGTGGCTGTGGGATGCATGTGTCCAAGCTTCACTATGCAGAGTGCCTCAGGGTAGTGCGCACACTCAAGGTGCACCTCGCAGATGCCAACGAGGAGGGCCCTGGGTGCCTGGGCTACTGCTTCTCACTTCCTGGGCCAACTAGTTTTTGCTCGTGGGAGTACAGATTCAGCCTTCTGTGTGGCTTCCTCATGAGACATTATTTGCATGCAATGGTTCTCTCTCGCTCTCTCCCCAGTGGAGATGCAAGGTCTACCACTGGGCGCGACTCTACCACTGGGCGTTGACTCCTCTCGCCCCGCTGCACAGTAGAGGCAGATAAAGCTTCGTCTGTACACAGACAGTTGCGGAAGAACGACGGCCCGATCGTGTTGTTGTGGGCAGTCATCTTCACCCTCTCTTGTTGAGTTGTTCTCCCTCATGCCCACAGCCCCTGGCGTTCCTCTCTCCTCTGACAAGTGACTGTGGTCAGTGTGATCCTGTACTTAAAGTTCTTAAGAGAGGACTGAGCCCCGGTGGCGTAGTGGTTGTGCGCGGGACTGCGGCCCACTGGGACGGAGGTTCAATTCCAGCAGTGGGGCTGGGCCTCCTACTCCCACCACCGGAGAGCAGTGATGCCAAAAAAAAAAAAAAAAGATTTCTTAAGAGAGCACAATGTTCACGGATGGCTGTGTTAGTCTGGGTAGTCTAGAGAAACAAACCCATAGCAACGCTTATGTTATAAGAAAGAGGTTTGTTTATGTACAAGAGCAACTGTACATTAAAAAAAAAAATCCCAGTCCAGATCAAGTCCATAAGTCCGAGATTAGCCCATATGTCCAACAGATGTCTGCAAAGTCCCCATCAGACTCAGGAGCCACATGCAATGACGTCAAATCCTAGGCAAGTGGGTTGGCAGGAGTCTGCATGTGGCGTTTCTGCCGTCAGAGGCCTGGTTCCACCAGAGTAGGTCCATGTGGCTTCTCCTCCAGGATGTCTCACAGGGGTCAGCCTTGTCAGTCGAGTCTCTTCAAGGAAGTGAATCAGAGTCTCCCGCCTCCAAGAAGGAATTACCACATTTCCCAGAATTCTCAGAGGAAAAGGCCATGCCCACATAGACGTCTCATTGGCTATCTGCAGATTGACAGGCTAAGACTCCACCCCTGCACTCTTAATCCTCAAATCGATACCAGATTAAGTGACTGCCACACTGACTTACTTGTCAGTGGACTATTTGTGGTTAGAATGGAAAAGGTTATTTCAGGGAAACGGTGTCAAGAGTTCATTCTGTCTCCCTGCCTCCTGAGAGTGTAGCGTCCATGAAAATTTGTAATTCCCTCTTGAGTTTCCCCTCACTTGAGTAGGATCCTTCTATGGAATCTTTGGTCAAAGTATTCCATAACAGGAGCTGGGCACCATCCAGTGCTCCTGATCTCATGGCACCAGAGACAAGTGTTTACGAGTGCAATTTGCCACTACTTCCATCAGCCACAATCACTGGCATCAAGCGACACCTCATCCTCCTTTTCTCCCCCAGGCCCCTTCTTTGTCTGTGCATCAGGCAAGTAGAAATCAGTTGTCATGTCTCAGATGGATGCTTGTAAGTCTGAAGAGACCGAGCACTAATCAAGCCCAGGGTTAGAACAGAAACACTAAATGTATTATCAGGCCAAGTAACTGAGCGTCACATGAAACCAGGACCCTAAATCTCCAAGCTAAGGAACCAAGTTCCGTGAAATGCTTGGTTATATAAGCCACAAAGGATTCTCCAAACAAAATTTGTCTAAAGATGTCTGTGTGATCAGTACATGGCTGCAGACAAGGGGCATTTTGTGCAAGAAAGATGCAGGGGTGGTGTCCGAGGAGTAAACACACCAGTCACCAGCCTGAGGCTGCTTCCTGCAAGGTGAAGGCTAGACATGCCTCTATCCTCCAACCTTCTTCACGGAACCTGACACCAAAAGGCCTCCCGCAGCACTCTCTACTGCCTTGCTAAGTTTTATCCTCTGTTCCCATGACCACCTAGAACATAAAGGCAATGATTATGATAGGGTTTGCTAGGGAAGTTAACAGATGACAATTTGGGGATGAAAAATACTCCAGATACAGTTCTTTGGGAGGACTGTTTCTTTTCAGCCAGGCCAGCAGACACATCTGCCTGAAATCCATTGGCCTCTGCCCTGTTTTGGCAAGTACTACAAAGCTCTTTTGACGTTGATGGAGAACGCCCAGCAGATACTCCACAAAAGTGCTCGGCCCCAGCTCTGACTCTCCCACTACCCACGAGAGACTCCTGGCCACACGCAGGCTTCTTGTTTCCTTCTCCGACCGGGAAGCTCTTGGTTTTTCAGCTTCAGCTGCCACCACTCTGCTCATCCTCACTCTCCATGGTGTCCCCATTCTGTCTCCTGAATTGAGTAATCTTCGCTATGATGCAGGCATCGTGGGATCCGAAAGATGAGGCCGACTCCTCGCTCTTCCTTCTGGATGGAAGTGAGCTACCCCAGTTCCTGCTTCTAAAAGGACTTCCTAAAAACCTATCAGGAGCTCACCACCAAGCCCCCTTTCTTACACTTTCTTCTCTCCACACGGTGTGTTCTGGGGAGTCAGGTCGAGCCCAGCCCAGAGGAGGCCACAGGCAGGGAGAAAACCCCTGATTCACCACACAGAGGGGAATCCTTTTCCCAACACCTCCAGAGAGGTCTGCCTGCTTCTGCAGGAAGGGACCATGTCTATATTGAACATGTAAAGATGTGAGTGTGAAATTTGGGAAGTCCAAACTTACATTCAATCGTCTTGATCATTTTAGACATTTAAATGAAATTGCTCTTTTTCACTGTCTCGATCCAAAAGGTTCCAAGCCTCCAATAGCTGCCTTGATCCAAATGATTCCAAGCATCCAATAATGAAAAGAGGGATCTGGCCAGCCCTGGTCAAGGTTAACAAAATGCCATGCCAACCTTAATTGGCTTGGTGTGGACTTCAGTCATTGGGAAGACTGGGAAGATGATTCAGATGAAGACACGTCTATTTTTTACCCTTTCTCTAAGGACTCACGAGACAGTGATGATTATAAAAAACAACAACAGCAACAAAAAAAACCCAAACTCAGTTCTGGAGTGAGATTTGTCACTGAGTATTTGAGAAAGAAGTACAACTTCTGCATGGTTTCATGCTTAAAAGAATTCCTGAACTGACAGTTCTAAAGGCAGATGCTGTACTTGCCTCCCTTAACTCATTTTTAAAACTGTTTGTGTTTTAAAAGGCTCTGCTCAGGGTTGATAAGTAGCATCGTAGGGGCAGTTTTAAGTCAGCTAAGGCAATGACCTTGTGGTGAACATTTCCCAGACTTCAGTGAAGCTGTTGCGGTTTTAGGCAATTGACTCGGCAGTTATAATAAATGAATCATTTTCACTGAAGTCTCCTTTACTTTATAAGATGGGAGAGGACGCTCTCACCTGAGGGAAAGAGCTGGCATGTAGATGTTAGGATCTGGGTCAGATGGAGGAAAGAAGGTGGCTGCCATGGTGAGCTGGCATCCTGTGGCCCCTCGGGTGGCCTTCAGGATCACTCCCCTAGAGCTCTGCTTTGCAGGATTTCGGCTTCACCAAACAGCACCTAAGTGATCACCTGTCAGTATTCCACGCGTTTCTCAGTTAAACCTAGTGAACACCCTAGTTTAGGTGGGTTCTGAAGCCTGTGCATGTGGTACTATTTGGCCCTGAAGTTTGTACATCCTTGAGCGTGAAGGACGAAGAAAGGAAGGAGGCGCATGGTTGCAGGAGAGCCTCTACATTGAGACAAAAATTTGTATTTTCACTGTCAAGTATGACAAAGAAGTGGGAAGAAAATGTTAATATGCCATTGGATTTTTAACTGTTTTATCTTCTTTTTAATTCAACTTATACCAGGACTGAAACCTCAATTTGTGTTCATGACAGTAAGGATTTAAAAGAAGCACAAAACTACATTCTTTCTAATGAACTGTTGGAAAGCTTAAAAAAAAAACCAAAAACAATCAGGGCAAAACTAACCAACCCCCTGGTTACTGTTCCATATACCTTATTTGCATAGTCTCAGTCTACAAAGCCACCACTTATCTGTCAGTTTGTTTTATTGTGGTCGCTTGTCAAAAATGACATAGAACACAAAAAGTGATAAAAAAAATGAAATGGGATGTATTTGACCTTTGTCAATATCCTAGGCATTGGTGGTCTGAAAGGGACTGGGATTGACTATTTGGAAGTGGACTGTTAGGTCATATGGTTTACTCTGCCAAGAACGACAGGTTTAAGGGAAATGGCATCAGAGTCATTATTTTTTGGGGGGGGGCATCACTGCCCTCTGGTGGTGGGAGTAGGAGGCCCAGCCTTTGCTCCTGTGGAGCCGCTGCTGGAATTGAACCTCCATCCCATCAGGCTACAGTCCCGCGCACAACCACTACGCCACTGGGGCTCAGTCCAGAGTCATTGTTCAACAGAACATTTCAAGATTGATCTTAAAGTACAATGCTGCCTATGAAAGGACATTTATATGCATCGAAAGAAGTGCAGTTGATTATTAGTCTGATTTACACACCAACTATTAAAGCTAGTGATGAAGAAATTGAAGGATTCTACCAACTTCTTCACTCTGAAATCCATAAAGCACACAGTCAAAATGCATATGGAATTATTGGCAATTGATATGTGAAAGTTGGAAACAAAGAGGAAGGGAAAGTCACTGTAAAAGATGGTCTTGGTGATAGAAATGAGCTGCTGGCTTCATGATAGAGGATCACAAAGCCAAATGGATGTGCAAATGCTTCCTTTCCACCATGAAAACAGCTGCGACTCTACATGTGCACTGCTCCCGATAGAATACACAGGCACCAAATTGACCGTGTGTTCTCTCTGTGGGAAGAGGTAGTGGAAAAGCTCATTATCAGCAGTGTCAGTGAGGCCAGGGGCTGGTGTGAAACAGACCACCAATTGTTTATATGTAAGTTACGCTAAAATAGAAGAAAATTAAAACAAGTCCACAAGAGCCAATTTATGGCCTGAATTGTATTCTACTTGAATGTAGAGGACATCTTCAAATAGATTTAACTTATTGAACATTAATGACAGAAGACCTGACAAGCTACAGGATGATATTAATACAAATCAAGAAAGCAAAAGGTCATGAAAAGGACAGCAAAGAAAGAAAAGATCCAAGGAGATTCCAGAGGCCCTCTGACATGTGCTCTTGAATGTCGGGTAGCAGAGGCAAATGGGAGAAGCAATGTCATAAAGGATCTGAGCAGCAAACTTTAAAGGGCACCTTGAGAAGACTAAGTCGAGTATTGTAATGAAATGCACAGACCCAGAGTTCAAAAACCAAAAGGGAAGCATACTCAGCCTTGATCAGACTTAAAGAACTGAAGAAAAAGTCAAGCCTCAAGTTGAAATATTGAAAGATTTTCTGGGCCACCTATTGAGGGATGCAATAAAAAGCATCCAATGAAGAAAGAAGGTACCAGAAAGAACTGATTGACATTCAGGTGTTTTAAGAATTAGTATATGATCAAGAACTGATGATCCTGATAGAAGAAGGAGTTGACAGAATACTGAAGCACTCACTAGTTTATGCCAAGAAAGACAGTGTCTTGGTCAGTCTACCGGGAGGAATCCATATTGTACCCATTCCAAAGAAGGGGATCCCATGGGATTTGGGAATTATCAAACAGCATCACTAATACCACGTGCAAGTAAAATTTTGCCAACGAACACACAACAACCTTCGCAGCAGTACACTGAAAAGGAGCTGCTAGACCTTCCGGCTAGATTCAGAATGAGACCGGCATGAGGAATATGATTGCTGGCATCAGATGGATCCCGACTGAAAGCAGAGATTACTAGAGAGTTGTTGCTTGTACATTATCGACTGTGTGGAGTCATCTGACTGGGAATTAGAACAAACTATCATAGCATTGAGAAGAATGAAAATTCAAGAACTCCTTATGGTTCTCTCATGGACCCTGTACATGAATCAAAAGGTGTTGTGTGGACAGAACAAGGAAATATTGCGTGGTTTAAAATCAGGAAAGGTGTGTGTCCAATTCGATCAGAAAACAAAAAGTTCACAACTGACTAATAGACAACATCATGGTAAGTGAGGTAAAGCTTGAAGTTGTCAAGAATTCTATGTTGCTAGGATCTACAACCAGTGTTTGTTTTAGGCAGGGTTCTCTAGAGAAACAAAACCAGGTCACACACATAGGTTTAGAAAGCAAGGACTCTAATAGCTAGTTAGTTCACACAGCAGCACAGAAGGTTCCGTTCAACTCATATTCTGGAAGTCCTTCAACCCAAATGGGGTGCCAGGTCCAAGGTCAAGGAAGCAGACAGCAGAGTCTTCCCTCAGATAAAACAGACAGAGTCTTCCCACAGGCGGCAGAAAGCAGGGTGGATCCGCAACAGTCAGTAGCATGGGAGCTTAGTGAAGCAGGCCCAATTCATTCTCAAACTCAATCGATACACAGTGATAGAATCTACCAGCCCCAAGCCCAAGTGATGTATGTAACAGCAGAAGTGTGGAGAAGCAGGTCTCAAAGGAGTCTCAAGTTCTAGCAACATGATCCACAGATTGGCTTAGCCTACAGGTAGGGAAGCACACAGGTTGAGGCAGAGGACTAGCTAAAGCAGCAGCATGCTGGTCTGATCACCATGGAGCAAGAGAGATATGGGTTGCTGGACATCTTCAATTTATTTTGGTTGCCACCCAAACATCAAACTCTGCCCACATGTTTCTATTGGCCTAGATGGCACAATAAACCAACTATCATGGTGCTCATGAAAGTGGCAGTCATGACCTCTTGCATTGAAAAAGTCTGCTGTACAAGGTCTCTCTAAAGTGTGGGAGAGCAAGAATATTACTTTGAAGACTGAGATGTGCCCCACCCAAGGTGGGGTATTGTCAATGACCCCTTCTGTATGTCAAAGTTGGACAATGAATAAGACATACTGAACAAGAATTGATTTATTAGAATTACAGCACCGGGCAAAGAATATTGACTGTACTGTAGACCATTAAGAGAACAAGCACATCAGTCTTGGAAAATGTTCAGCCAGAATTCTCCTTAGAGGTGAAGATGGCAAGACCTGGTCTCATGTCCTCTGGATTTGTTGTTAGGAGAGATTAGACCATAGTAAGGGGCATGATGCTTGGTAAATTACAGGGGTTTTGAAAATGAGGGAGGCCCTCAACAAGATGGATGGAGCCAGTGATTGCAATGATAGGTTCAGACATAACAATTGTCAGCAGGATGGCACAGGACCAGGCAGTATCTTGTACACTGAGTTGCAATGAGTCTGAACCAACTTCATGACAACTGACAACGACAGCATCATCCCCCAAGAGTGTCATGTGCCGTATTGACATGATGACTGAACTACTCAAATCCCTTTTGGGGTCATACACACTTCCATTGGCAATGTCCTACGCCCTCATTTGGTGGGAATTATAAAAACTAAAGCCAGGAGAACCTTCTCAACTTGTCTGAGTCTCATGAAGGTGCCTTTAAAAATGTTTTACAACCAGTTGCTCCCAAGGGGATTTGCTGAGCCAGTTAAACTCAAAGCAGAAAGGTCAGCGCAGAAGTTTATGATGACTAATTTTGGGAATTCCAAAGGGGTAATCTTGTTGTTCTTCTTGAAGGACATGGCACTGTCACAGGGGATTTAGTGAGGAAAGGGCCTGGAAAGTTGCACAAAGGCTTCTTTTCCCCCATCATGATAATATACCAACTCCTGACAATCTAGAAGGGTTCTGCTGAAGAATCTTGCCCCATGCAAGCTATAGGCCTAATCCTGCCCATGAAGATTTCTTTTTGTTCCTCAAATTCAAAGAACTCTTCAAAGGAACATGAATTTTTATTTTATTTTAGAAAACACCATTGTCATAGAAAGTATTCATCTGGGCTGAGCCCCGGTGGCCTAAGTGGTTGAGTGCGGAACTGCAGTCTGCGGGCTTGGCGGTTCAAATCCAGCGGTGGCTGGGTAGCGCCTATGACCACCACAGGCAGTGATGCCCACAAAAACAGAAAGTACTCATCTATAGAAAATTAGGTTTTTTTTTTAAAAATACCTTCAATGCCCATAAAAAGTTTATTCATTTATTAAACATGGGAAGAACTCAAAACACCTGTCATCACATAATGGGTAGCGCAGTAAAGCAGCAAATATGTGAACTGTGCTGACAGGTGTAACAAATAATCAGATGAGATTCATCGGCCCAAGTATAGTCACATTTGAGTTTACACAATGTCAAATATACATAGCCTGAAACTGTAGCAATACACAAAAAAACTGACTTCTTGCACAGACATACCAGGCAGTACAAACTGAAAACTGGAGCAAATGAACATTGTTCAAAAGTAATATACACAGTGCCAGTTAACACACACAGTAATGTAAACAGTGTCAGTTAACACACAGTAATATGCATAGTGTCAGTTAACACACACAGTAACATAAGCAGTGTCAGTTAACACACACAGTAATATACACTGTCATTTAACACACAGTAATGTAAACACTGTCAGTTAAAACACAGTGATAAACACAGTGTCAGTTAACACACACAGCAATATGCACAGTGTCAGTTAACACGCACAGTGATATACACAGTGTCAGTTAACACACACAGTAATATAGACAGTGCCAGTTAACACACACAGTAATATACCTGGTGCCAGTTAACACATACAGTGATATACACAGTGTCAGTTAACATTTTAAGCATGTTTCAATACATAGCACTCAATAAATCTTTGTGCTTCAGTGAAGAGCATGAAAATAGATTTAGGCTAAAATTAATTCTTTATTTATAACCAGGTATCAACTTTATGAAACCACAGTATTTTAAAATTAGTCCCACTAGACTGCTCCAATTATTGTTTTGAAGTGGTGGAAATTGAAGAACACAAGAGTTGATGAAATGGAAACACCACTTTCAGAACTACAGAGACAAAAAGAGAAGACGTTTTGAGAAATGATTTCTGCACATGCTGGTATTTTTGTTTAACAAAGGGTTCTGTAAGTTTGTAACACTGTGTTTGACTCATTCTGAAACACAAAAGGCCAGGCTGAGCCCCGGTGGCGTAAGTGATTGAGTGTGGGACTGCGGTCCGTGGGCTTGGCGGTTCAAATCCAGCAAGGGCTCTCAGGAGCAGCGCTGCGTAGCGCCCACAACCACCAGAGGCAGTGATATAAAAAAAAAAAAGAAAACCCCAACAAACACCAAACAAACAAACATAAAAAGCCTCAGGAGGCCCCCTCTTGGTTTTTCTTTGGGGGGGGGGAGGCATCACTGCCCTCAGGTGGTGGGAGTAGGAGGCCCTGCCTTTGCTCCGTGGAGCTGGAATCGAACTTCCATCCCAGTGGGCTGCAACCCCCCTTGTTTTTTTAACAGTAGACATAATTAGGCACTTTTGTGCTTCATTAATTTGTTGAATATGAATTTTGAACAGAATTTCATTTGCTCAAACAGTAGGTTGATTTTGTCATTGAATTGAATTATAAATATTCCATATATTGATAATTTATGAACAAGTAGTGATTGATACCAAATTGAGTTTTTATCCTTTTTTTTAGTTAATCATTTTATTGGGCTCTCTTGCAGATATTATAACAATCCTTTACTTAGTTATACAATGACACCACCAGTTTCGTCTTGAATTCTCAGATAACAGCTCACCTTTATCCCTCCCTCCACCCTGTCTCATTAAGGTGTTTACCCATCATCCACATCGCAGTAATTCCTCTAGGCACATTTCAGCTTATCCAACCCCATCCTCCTCACCGTCAATTTTAGATCCATTGCTATTGCCCTGTCCCAGTTTATTGACTCACCACTCCCTTCCCCCATCTCTTCCCATCCCATGTCTCCCCGACCCCCAAAACATCAGTCCCATCACTGTCTCCTTGGAATTGCTTCTCTTGCCTATTTTTTTTTTGTTTTGTTTGTTTTTGGGGGGGCATCACTGCCCTTTGGTGGTGGGATTAGGAGACCCAGCCTTGATCCTGGAGAGCTGCTGCTGGATTTGAACCTCCAACCCAGTGGGTCGCAGTCCCACGCACAGCCACTACGCCACTGGGGCTCAGCCCCTCTTGCCTATTTTTTTAACCCCAATGTCACATATATATAAAGAAGTTAAAAAAAAAACAACTTGCAAATAGTTCAAGGTCTGCTCATTGACCTCCAGGAGTGTCCCCTGGTTGAGTCAGATGGGGAGCCACACCCTGAACCCAAAGTATATCCTTGACACTCCCTCGGGAACTCCATGCTCTGTCGCACACCCTTAGTGTTTTGCCATGGTGTGGTTGGGTCCGATGGGGTATAATCCTGACCCTGTTTCCCCATTGCCTACTTTTTTAAAATTTAGATAAGCACACAAAGAGAAAATAAACCAAAAAAGACAGTACAAATAGTTCTACGTCTAACTGTTATCCTGACCCAGAACAGATGGAGGTATCGCTCTGTTAAACAAAGAACAGGTCCTGGTATAGTCCATCAGTCCAGCCCCCTTTTCTGTCAGGGACCCCTATCCCAGGACTCATTTATCTAAGAGCACTTATACCCTTTAGTCCTCAGTGTTCATGACCAAGAGATGCGCCTCCTACAAGACCCTGTTGCTCTTCCTGCTGTCAGGGATGGAGCAGTGTACTGACCATCCTCCATCCCCCAACACACACACATCTGTTGTACCTTTAGACTTTCTTTGTGGCCCCCTTGGGAGTAACCCCCATCCAGGTGCCAAGTGCTGCCCCTCGAGTCAGAAGTCTACAGTCAGGATTCGTCAGGGACGTCAAGTCTTTCCTCCCTTTGCTGGTCTGTTGCACTCCCCTCTTGACTTGTCCCCTGTGGGTGGGTCAGAAGGGTTGCTTTCCCTGAGCTGTGCCTTCAGTGCCATCCTTTGTAGCACTGCCATCCAGGGAGAGGAGGCCATGTCTTGAGACGGGGCCGGCCCTAGAGTCCTCCCTGTGGACCAGCTGCTCTGAGCAGGCTGATTGCACTCGGTCTTGCTGCACTGGAATGAGCTCCACTCTTTCTTTCCCGTTCCTATGGAGACATACACAATACCCTCCCCTTGGGTGGATTAGTGCCCTGCCCCCCCCCATTGCCATCTTTTTTCTCATACTGAGGTAAGGTTTAAGTAGAAGCCCAAAGTCCATCCGCTTCTTTGTTGTATTTGCATATATGTATATCCAAATACACCTATCTTTATACTTTTATATATTTACACATATAAATGTCTTTCTGCTTCCCCATCCCTCTAAAGGCATATGAGGGGTGGGGGGAGAGATGTCTTTCAGCGCAGGTGCTATCTGCATCTTTAAAAATTTTTTTCTCTTTCTCTCTTGATGACATGTGCATCATGGTGGTTGGTCTGGCTCTTGCAGTCTCTGGTCCTCACTATGCAATATGTGCATTTTCCCCTGTGCCCATTCTGCTAGTTGAATGCACCTCAGTGGACTCATGTTGTATGTGTCTTTTTGTGTTTGGCCAACTTCACTCAGCACAACATGTTCCAATTCTTTACACCTGATGAGGTGCTTCATTTTTTTAATCACAGTTTTTAGGGGTGCATACTACTCTAGTGTTGTGTACACAGATTTTAAGGGATGCATAGTACTCTACTGTGTGTGTATACCAGAGGTTTTTAAGCCATTCATCGCTTGATGGAAATTTAGACTGTTTCCATTTCTTAGTGATTGTGAATTCACAGTCATGAATATTGGAACACAGATGTCTGGTCATGGTCTGTTTCTTATTTCTTCAGGGTATATGCCCAGTGGAATTGCTGGGTCATAAGGTAACTAAATTTTCATCGGTTTTAGGTGTCACCAAATCGCTTTCCACAATGGTTCTATTTATCTACAAGACCACCAGCAGTGAATGAGAGTTCCTATCTCATCACCCCACCTCCAACATCTGTTGCTTTCTACTTTTTTTTTTAAAATTGGGCTATCCTTGTGTGTTTTAGGTGGTATCTCATAGTTGTTTTGGTTTGCATTTACCAGATGGCTAATGGTCAGGAACATTTTCTTATATGTTTATTGGCTATGCGGGTTTCCTCCTTTGTTCAAGCCTTTAGCCACCTTCTCAGTAGGCTTGAGATTTTTTTTCTTGTTATAAAGTTGCAGGGTCCTGTAGATTTTAGTAGTAAGACTCTTGTCTGATATGTCATTAATAAATATCTTTTCCCAGTCTGTGGTCTCTCTTATTATTCTCTTGATGAAGCCTTTCTATGCAAACAAGTTTTTTATTGGTAGTATGGTGTACTCATTTACTTTATCTTCCTTTGGGTATGTATCCTTCCTTATGTATTCCCACCACCACCAAGAATGAGAATGCCCCCCCCACAAAACTATATATTTAATTTATTCACAAAACAACCTTTAAAGTACTCTCCATTACACTTAATACATTTGTCAAAGATATGATTTCATTCTTAGAGACATTTTTCAAACTCATCTATTTGAATGGCTGACAGCATGCTCCTCATTTTTTTCCTTCACTCTTATACTTCATCCGATTGCTCATGTTTCTCTTCATTTGCAGAAACAAAAAGAAGTTTCATGGAGTGAGAGCAGGTGAGTCAGGTTAGTGGGGCAAGAGAGGCATGCTGTTTTTCACCCCAAAAACCGATGCACTGAGATGAATGTGTGTGCAGGTGCATTGTTGTGGTGGAAAAACCAATCCCCCCATCTTCCACAACTCAGGCCTTTTTTATTGCAATGGCTATGCTATCTTTTCAGAACCTCTAAAAAGGAAAAAAAAAAAAAAAAGCTTGACTAACAGTCTGACCTGGTAAAAGAAGCTCCAAATGTGCTACGAGTCAACATCCTTGTCTGTTTGGGAAGTTGATGGACATCCGGAGCTATATTTGTTATCAATCAACATTCCACCTCTTTTAAAAGAAGGAAACCAATCATACACTTGAGTTTTTCCCATAGCTCTTTCCTTGTAAGCTGTGCTCAACATCACAACAGTTTGTACGACATTTTTCCTGGGCAAGAAACAAAATTTCACAGCCACATGCGGTTCTCTTAAATCAGTCATCACACACACACACACACACACACACACACAAAGTGAAGTTTGTGCAAAACTGACTTTATGAAAAAATTCCCTGGGATCAGAGAGAATATTTCCAGGTGACACCACTAGGCACACTAACTCAGAGTGCCTTCTCTAAATTTTTTCTGATCTGGGAAAACCCTTGCCTCTCTTCTATTTTGATGGAGAATTTGGCAGGATATAGGATTCATGGTTACCATTATTCTCCTTCAAATTTTGGAAGGTACTATTCATTCTCTCCTCTTCTTCGTGGTTTTGCTAATAAGTCTGAACATATTCTTATCTGATTACCCTTATAGGTGACTGTATTTTTTTCTTTAGCTGCTCTTACTATATTTCTCCTTTCCAAAAAAAAAATGTTGGATAATTTGACTACTATGTGACTTTGTGTGTTCTTCTGGGGGCCTATTGTTTCCTGGGTGATTGTCGGATTCTCTTCATTAAATTGGGGAAGTGTTCTTCCAGGAATGCCCTTTCTGTCTTGGTTGTTGATTTCTTCATTATGTCTTGCTCTGGTAGCCAATTATTTAAATATTGTTTCTCTCTTTAGCATTCACATTGTTCTCAGGTTCTCCCACCCCCTCAACTTCTTTGATTATCTTGCTTGTCTTTCATTTTGTTGAATTCTGCTTAACTATCTTCGATTCTATTGATATGATTCTCCACTTCTTTCAGCCTGTTGGTAATGGTCTTTTACCATTTGCTTTGCTTCTGCTGTTTCTCCCTTCACACTTGTATTTCTCTCCAGTAAGCAGACTCTATCCTGTCTATTGTTTCATCATCATCATTTTTCTGTATTGATTCCCTTATATTCCGTATGACTCTAAGCGGCATTCTGAAGCTATCTTCCTGTGGTGGTTCAAAGTCTGCTACTTCTATGTACAACACTAGGTTCAGGTCCATCTCCGACATTTTGTGTCTCTTGCTTTGCTGTAATGGCTGCTTATGTGGGTTGTTGTCTGTGTGGCATTTTGTTGGAGCACAGTGCCGTTTTCCTGGGATTCCAGGAGTCCTGTGATTACTTTCTCAAAGGCTAGTAGGTATTATTTTAGGACCACTTGCATCCAGCTGTTCTATGGGTTTGAGTTGTGTCCCTATCTCCCTGGGGCTGACTCTCTCCTTTGACAGCTGAAGTTATCTATTTGGAGGGCACCATGCTGGCAGGCCATGTATGGCACTGGTGAGAAGAGGAAGAGGAATAGCTGATGTGGTCCCTCTTTCCTGGGTGGGGAGGGGATGTCCAAAATCTGTGAATGCGTGAGTGGAGAGGGGAGCACCAGAGTGAGCTCTTGTGGCTGGTTTATGGAGGCTCTCCATGGGCCTGGTCTACACTAGAAGAGCAGTCTGGGGAAATTACAGCATGCTGCTGGGTCTCTGACCTTGGGTGCGGGAAAAGCTAGTGGACACCATCCACTGGACCTGGCAGGGGATGTGAAAATCCCACAGACAGGCGAAGTGAAGTTAGACGAGCACCATAGTGAGACCTGGAATGGCTTTGGGGCGAAAAATCATAAACTCTAGGACACAGAGATTCTATTTCTAGCAACCAGCCTCCCATATTGGCCTCCTTACCTCTTAATTTTCTGATCTAACAAAGGGGGCACTAGGCAGGTTATTCTTCCTGGGCACCATCTTTCTGGAAAACCCTCTCTTCCTTTTAAAAATGTCATATTGTAAAGAGCATATGCAGCATGTCAGAGAGCAATCAGATTTTTCTTGTCCTAAACCACAAGATGAACCCCAATCCATCCAGGATTGATATGCATCAGTTAAAAG
Organism: Nesogale talazaci; assembly: GCA_004026705.1. NCBI lineage: Eukaryota > Metazoa > Chordata > Mammalia > Afrosoricida > Tenrecidae > Nesogale > Nesogale talazaci. The sequence goes on from PVJH01018805.1 coordinate 20,726, forward strand.
TATACGTTGAAATCCTACAACTTGTAACTGTGAGTGTTGCCCTGTTTGGAGATGTTGTTTGGTGCCATCAAATCCATCCAGACCCATAGTGATCCTGTAAACAAGGGAACAGAACACTGCACCATTCTCACAATTGTTCCTCTGCCTGAGTCCATGGTTGCAGCCATATATGTCCACCCATCTCCTTGAGGGTCTTCCTCTCTTTCACTGCCCCTCCACAGGCACTGACTTCTCTACTTCCTGTTCTTTCGCTGTGTTCATCAGGCCTTACCAGTGTTTGATCCTGGATCTAATTCCTTCTGGACACTAAAAAGAGTACATTAGACATAGACACACACACACACACACAAGGAATTCCACCATCCCAGGCAGACATCAGAAACGAAGGGGAAAGAGCAAAGAAGGAATTTCCGTGGTTGAGACTTTGAATTGGTCTTTTAGACTCCTGAACGTAAACAAATACATTTCTGGGTTTTAAAGTCACTCATTCATTCATGATACTTGTTATGGGAGTTCTTGGAGACCAAGACTCTGAGAGTTGACATTCAGTGTTATCTGGCACCCTTCTGTCAGGTTATTATTCTGTTAATGTCCACACAGGTTTTTCCACCTGTAGAACTCAGAGCCTCTTGCAGTGCCACATCTGTTTTCCTTGAAATCGCCCTAGTCTGGATGCAAGCTAAGTTAATTGTCTCTAGTGGAAACCACTATATAACTGGTGACTGATCCCTGGAATTCAAATTATTCAGATTAGCACATCTAGTAATGTTCATGTCTCATGCTATAAACTCAGAGTTGTTTTGAAGCTATATGCAGTCTCCAGTTATCTCAAGAGAAGGGCAGTAATGATTCACTTGCAGGGTTTGTCATTCAGTAGGTTGACCAAAAGAACTTGAGGATTCTTTTAAAAGCATCTGGAAAGGCATTTTTTCATAGTTTCTAAATAGCTTTTCCAGGAACATAAATATTGACGATAACCCTCAGCCACCCAGAAAGAATATAGGCACCAAACTGGCTACATCTTTAGAAAGATGTGGCAGTCATATACTCCTTTTAATTTCATGATTGGGAATGTAGGGGTGGAGTCTAGCCTGTCAATCTGGAGATTATCAATGAGATCTCTGTATGAGCATGGCTTTCTCTGAGAATTCTGGGAAATTTTGTGATATTTCCACATGGAGGTGAGAGACTTTGGACTCTTGGAGATGCTCTACTGACAAGACACAAGTCTGATCTCCTGTGAGTCATCCCGGAGGAGAAACCACATGGGTCTACCCCAATGGAACAAGATCTCTGGGGCCAGAGCAGCCACGGAGGGACTCCTGCCAGTGCAGAGATGCTTGAGAGGCCACGGGGAGATCCCTGTCAGTGCTGTGATGGTTCTACTGCCACTGGATACACAAGACTCTGCTCCCATTGGCCTGTGATTGTCCTGGCGTCATTGCATGTGCTTCATGAGTCTGAGGAGGACTTATAGATTGGCATCAGACCTATGGGCTAATATTGGACTTACGGACTTTTACTCAACTGGGTTGGGATGCTTTCTCAATGTTCCAATCCTCTTGTATATAAACCTCTCCCTTATATACATATGTATGCTTATGTTTGTTTCTCTAGTCTACCCGGACTAACACAAAAGAGAAGATGGGAAAATACCTTATAATCAGTCAAAACAAGGCCAGTGACTGACTGTGAACAGGTTAGTCGTTTATAGACAAGCTCAAATTGAAGTTGATGAATGAAAGTAAGTTCACAGGAGACCAGATATAACCTTGAGCGTACCATACATGGATTTATGGACCATCTCAAGAACAAATTTGACACACTGATCACTAATGACTAAAGACCAGGTACATCCTAAAGTAAATCAAGGATATCATATAGGAAGAAAGCCAGGCGTCATTCAAAAGACAGGGAAGAAATATAAATGGATGTCAGAAGAGTCTCTGAAACTTGCTCTTGAATGTAGAGTAACTAAAACCCATACAAGAAATGATGAAGTAAAAGAGCTGAGCAGAAAATTTCAAAGGGTAGTTCAAGAAGAAAAGCAAAGTATTATAAGAAATGTGCAAAGAGTGTAGGAGTTAGAGAATCAAAAGGTAAGAATGAAAATAACTCAAGTCTGAACTTGAAGAACTGGAGAAAATACTCAAGCTTAAAGTTGTGCTATTGGAGGAGTCTATGGACGAAATGCTGAATGATGTGGGAATCACTGAAAAAAGATAGACAGCTACTGGGGGCCTAAGTGGAGGAAGGATGCTTTGAGAGTGGTGACAGCACAATGCATACAATTGATGTATGGATGGGTCATGATGGGAGTTGCATGAGCCCCCAATAAAATGATTTATTTTTAAAAAAGGAGGGGAAAGAGGAGCTTATACCAAGGGCTCAAGTAGAAAATATTTGGAAATGAATATAGCAACATGTGTACAAATATGCTTGATATAAGTGATGTATTGAATGTTATAAGAGTTGTAAAAGCCCCCAACAAAATCACTTTGGGGGAAAAAAGATAGAAAGGATGCACAGAGTCACTATATTGAAAGAATTGGTTGAGGTTCAACCATTTCAAGGTGGTGTATGCGTAAGAATCCATAACAGTCAAGGAAGAAGACCAAGGTGTACTGAAGGTTAAAACAAGGTTCTAAGAATCGACATAGTGGCAATTGAAACATTTCAACAAACCGATGCAGTGATGGAACCACTTAGTAGTGGACGCTGAGAAATCTGGAAGGTAGTCCACTGACTGGAAAAGATCATTGTTTGTGTCTATTCCAAAGAATCGCGACTCAACAGAATGCAGAAATTACAGAAGAAGATTATTCATGTCACATGTGAGTAAAATCTTGCTGAAGATAATTCCACTGGGAATCAAATTCAAGCTGCCTTCAGAAGAGACTATACAAATGAGGACTTTATCCATGTCAGGGGGATCTTGGCTGAAAGCAGAGAATATCAGCAAGGATATTTATGTGTGTTTTCTTGATTATGTAAAGATATTCAACTGTGTGGATCATGACAAACTATAAATAACTTTGAGAGAATGGGAATTCCAGAACACTTATTTGTGCTCAGATTGAACCTGTACACAGAACAAGAAGCAGTCATTCGAACAGAACAAAGGTACACCAAATAGCTTAAAATCAGAAAAGTTGTCCTTCAAAGATGTGTCTTTTCATTGTATTGTATGCTGATCAAACAACCTAAGAAACCATACTGTATGTAGAAGATCTCAGCATAAGATTGAAGGAAGGCTCGTTAACAATCTTAGATATACAGATGAGACAACCTTGCTTGCTGAAAGTCAGGAAGACTCAAAGTACAAACTGAGGGAGATCAAAGAATAGAGCATTCAGTATGGATTCAATTCACTATAAAGAAAAGAAAATTCTGCACAACTGAACCAAGGATTCCATGTCATGGTGCAGTAGTCAAGAAAACATGTTGCATTGGGTAATTCTGCTTCAAAGGAGTTCTTTAAAGAATCAAAGAGCAAAGATGTCATTTGGGGGCTAAGGCATGCCTGACCCCACCCTTGGTATTTTCAACTGCATCACAGGCATGGGAAAGCTGGACAATGAAGAAGAAGGATGGATGCATTTGAACCATGGTGTTGGCGAAGGACACTGAAAGTACCATGGACCTCCGGGAGCACAGTACAGCCAGAATGCTCCTCAGAAGTGAAGATGGTGAGACTTTGCCTTAGTCTTTGAGCAGGAGGGATTATCAGGAGGGATCAGTCATTAGAAGAGCATGTTAGGTTTGATAAAGTAGAGGGGTTTATATAAAGAGCTTTATAGCATAGAGCAATTATATATGAAAAAAACATCCCAGTCCAGATCAAGTCCTTAAGTCCAATATTAGCACATATGTCAATACTAGTCCATAAATTCCTCTTCAGACTCACGCAGCACATGCAATGAAGCCAAATGCAGAAAGATCACAGGCCAGTGGGTGGAGAGTCTTATGGATCTAGTGGTGGTAGAAGCATCTCCGAGCTGGCATGGGTCTCCATGTGGCATCTCCAGCGTCAGGTCTCTAAAGAGGAAGACCTATTGACAAAGGAGCTGCAACAATGGGTCAAACATAACAATTGTCTGTTGAGCCTGGGTCCATTCCTGTTTTCCAAAGCAGTTTCATTCTAAGGATATCAGCAGTAGAAGGTGCTAGTTTTGGTAGGTTTTCTTTTGCTCCTTGATCAATCTATTTCTTTGGGAGTTGTTGTTTTTCTTCCCCCGTGTATCCCGTTTCTGTATCATATCACAAGATGGACATTGACTGCCTGTCTTGAGGAATGAGACAATAAGGAGCCTGCTGGTATTTGTGCCATGTGAGGAACCCAGTCACTGTGCTCCTGAGACAGGCTTTGTCCTTTTGTTTCTGCCCCAAAGGCTGTCATACACCCAAAGACCAGGTCACACAGACTCAAAGGACCTGCACTCTTTGTTGGGGCTTCCAAAGTCCAGCCCCTTGGAGGGAACCTAGGAGAGTAGAGAGGGAGAAGTGAAGACCCCAAGGGTGGGAAGTGGGAGGGCCTTAAATCTCCCAGAACCACCTTGAATTGTGCCAGAGTCTGTCTACAGTGTCTCCTTCTACGTAACTTTCTGTGAGGTGTTAAAAATCATCAAAGCTCACTTAAATGTGAGCATAACGTTTGTTCTGAGCAGTCATTCCATACCAGGGGTGCGCAATACGTCGATCACAATCTACTAGTCGATCACAAATGTAGTGTGGGTAGATTGCAGGGCATTAAAAAAAAATAGACGGAACTGAGCCCTGGTGGCGCAGTGGTTGTGCGCAGAATTGCGGCCCACTGGGTTGGAGGTTCAAATCCAGCAGCTGGGTCTCCTACTCCCACCACCAGAGGGCAGTGAGGCACCCCCCTCCAAAAAAAAAAAAGCAAAAAAAATAGACGGGTTAGGGTTAGGGGGAGGGGGAGGGTTGGTGTTAGACTTAGGGTTAGTTTTAGGGTTAGACTTAAGAGTTAGGTCGATCATGATTGACACATTGAACACCCCTGTTCTATACCCATATAAGTTATGCACTTACGGTTGTGTGTGTCAACTTGGCTGGGCCATGATTCTCAGGGGCTTGGCAACTATGATGTCATCATCTCCCACAATGATACCTAATATAAAGTAAACAGTTTCAAAATGAGATCTGCTATGCACAGACACTCAGTTGAAAGGGAATTTCCTCATGAGTGATGTCTGCTTCCAATATATGTGAACTCTGGGCAAGCTTGATGGTACTTGTTTGATCTGGATTCTGTCTCTAGCTTGCCATCTGACCTCTGTTTACTTAGAGTTGAGCCAGTGGCCTTCTGCGTTGTCTGGTGATCCTGGGAGTCATTAGCCTCTGCAGCAGACTGTGAACCAGCAGCCTGCCTTCTTACCTGCCAACTGTGGCTGTATTTGCCTCCACAAACAGCAGCCTGCAGTTTAACCTGGTGATCTTGAATTTGTTAGCCTCTGGTTAGTCCAGGTAGACTAGAGAAACAAATTTATAGACATTCCTATGTGTATAAGAGAGAACTGTATGTCACAGAGCAATTGTATACTAAGAAAACATCCCAGTCCAGTCCAGATCAAGTCTCTAAGTCCAATATTAGCACATATGTCTATACTAGTCCATAAATTCCTCTTCAGACTCCCGCAACACATGCCATGATGTCAAATGCAGAATGACCACAAGCCAGTGGGTAGAAAGTCTTTGGATCCAGTGGTGGTGTGATCATCTCAGTGCTGGCAGGAATCTGCATTGGTCCAGTTTTCTGGTTGCATCAGGGTAGATCTATGTGACTTCTTCCTAGGGTTGTCTCGCAGGGAGCCAGCCTTGCCAGTCAAGTGTCTCCAAGGAAGTGAGTGTGTGTCTCCTGTGTTCAAGAAGGAAGTACAAGATTCCCCACAATTCTCAGAGGAGAAGACCACGCCCACACAGAGGTCTCATTGGCTCTCTCCAGATTGATAGACTAGACTCCACCTCTATACTCCTAATCCTCAAATTGACAGCAGATTAGGTGACTGCCACAGCCACCCTTTCTAGGGCTTTTGGGGTTATGAATTTTAATGAGACAAGATGGTCTCGTCTTCCTCCCATGTTAAAGAGGAGGGAAAAATACAGAAGGTTAACCACCCACAGTTTTTAGCATAGTTAACTGGACCTTGATGCCACTTTTTACTGGGTACTAGTTCACAGGACAGTTTCTACCCCTCCACTCAGCTGTATCTTTTCAGATTCAAATTTGGGAAGGTGGTTTCAAAGGGACAACAATTTCTTTCAAATAAATATCTGGTTTCATGAATAAGAGACCTGCTCTCACCCCAAGTCCAAGCAAGCTATCTATTATCCACTTCTGTCTCTGCTCCAGAGAGCAACACAAGTTGGGGTTTTCAGAACGTTGGGGAAGACCAGTCATCTCTTCAGTGGATTCCTGTGATACATCACCTACTGGCTTAATGCTTAAATCATAATAGTTTCCCCCCCCCATAAAGAAAAATTAAAACCAACCAGGAAACATAAACAACCTTAGGTGATTTCCAAAAGAGAAGACCAAGTCAATACTTTATGAACTTGAAAAGACATCAGAGGATAGCTTTCTCTAGCTTCACAGCTGATCCTCCACCTGTGACATCAAGCTCTCAGCTATAAATACAGCTCCTTTTCCCACTGGGTGGGTCATTCTCAGCCATGGTTCCCCACCTGATCTCTGCTGGATCTCCCAGCCTGGCCCTCCCTGCACCTCATCTCCATTCAGGAGCACAGACCTCCCCGTGTCCACTGGTGGCCCTCCCAGGCTTTCCTTTTGGGTTCTTAGTTTCCTGGCTTCCTTGGAGGGTGGAGACTTGTCTTGCTTGCCTCGGTGACCTCCAGTGGACACCAAGCATGCAATAGGCACTTACTAAATGCATGCCAGCTGGGGGACCACCACAGTCAGAGACAAGCAAGGAATGTTGGCTGGAGGGGTCTGAGGGAGGCTTGGCGGAAGTCACAGGGAGACTTGCTTCTGTTTGCTTTGCTGGGAGCCATGGACACCCAGAATGACCCCATCTAGCTGAAGCTGAAGTGCAGGCTTGGAATGCAATGCTCTTGAGAACAAATTCCGGTGACCCCCAATATTGAGGGCTTTCTGAGTTCACTGAAAGTGCTTAGAAAAGAGATCACATGTATTGGTCTCTTAGAGATCGTTAGGATTCCTTAGAGAAACTGGTGATGTCTCTGAAGCTCTGGGAAGCCTGAGCAGCACTCTCAATCCTCTCTCCTCCTAACAGCAGACCCTGGGGCAGGTACAACAGAAAAGCAGAAGATGGCTTGGACTCTAGGCCACGCATCTGGGGGTGAGATTCAACCCCAGGGTACTGTTTATGGAGTACCAAGACGTCGGTGGAAACTGTTAGTATTACTTGGTACCGATCTTGGCAAACATATGAAGAAGAGAACAAAACTGAACCTTGCTGCACCATTCTCACTTGTCACTGTCGTGCTTGGGCTGATCCTGCAGCCACTGTCCCAGTGCGTCTCCTTGAAGGTCCTCCTTTTTCACGGACTCTCTACTAAGCTGGATGGGTTTTCTAGAAGCAAAACCAGTATATAGATTTTATCAAATCCAAATCGACTGTCATCGAATCCATTATAACTCATAGCGGGGTTGTATATTATAACTATAGAGGGGTTATAAGACTCTGGGGGGGATCAGATAGCCTAAATTCTCCCTTGGAGTAGCTGATGGGTTTGCAGCTAGCCGTCCACTGCTTGGCTGACATTGTCACTATGGCTCCTTAAGGATCTATTCAGAGAGAATTATATGAGGAAAATGGCTCATACCAATGTGAAAACAAGCAAGTTCCAAGTCAGGTGTCAAGCATGTGTGGGTCCAACGCCAGGCAGAGGCCTCTCCTATCTCACATAGCTATAGGGACTGATGAACCCAAGATCCACAGGTCCGACAGCAGGGTTCTGGCTGTACAGGTGACTGAATCCAAGACCAGCCGCTAAGATGGCATGCTGCTGAACACGCCCAGAATGATCAGACAATAGAAGAGGCCACTGGCTCAAAACCAAAGGATGGGAGGTTTGTTCGAGGGTCAGAGGCAAGATCTACACCAGTAAAAGGCAGACAAGCTTTCCCAGGACATCCACTTATATTGGAAGCAGGCCAGACCTCAAAAGCGCTCTCTTCATGATCCACAAGGTTTTTATTGCTAAACCACTAAAAATCCTGGCCTAGCAAAGATGATACAAAACCTGACCAATCACTATGCCTTTCTCTATTTCTTTTTTTGTGGCATCACTGCCCTGGTGAAAGTAGGAAGCCCAGCCTTGCTCCTGGAGAGCTGCTGCTGGATTTGGTCGGTCAACCCAGTGGGCCGCAGTCCCGCACACAACCACTGTGCCACCAGGGCTCAGCGATCACCATGCCTTTCTCTAGGGACTGGTCTCTCCTGGTGATAGAGGGGTTGAGAGAGTCAGCCTTATGTTGGTCAGAATACTAGACATGCAATTTAGGGTTGTTATTGTGTCGGGTGCCTCCGCGTCGGTTCTGACTCAGGGAGACCCCATCGATGTATAGCAGAAGGGAACACTGCCCCTCCCCCCGCCCCTCCTCACAATGGTTAGGTTTGAGGCCATGACTGCAGCTGCTGTGTCATGCCGTCCTGTCCAGACCCTTCCTCTTTTTCTCTGCCTTTCCACTTTATCAAACATGAGATCCTTTCCCGGGGCCCGGTCTTCTGATAACATGTGTGAGACCATCTTGCCTCTAAGGAACACTCCATCTGTACTGATGACAGGTCGCTAGGTTAGGGACACGGGGAGTAGTCGCCCCAGTGCCTGCATTGGGCCACATAGAAGGGCCGGAAAGAAGTCAGGCATCCTTCAGACACCTAAGGGGAAACTCCAGACTGAGCAGGTGCACACGAGGACCTCCCAAGTGCAGGTGAAACTAAAGCTAGTATCCACCTAGGCCCATGACATCACGCAGGTGGGCCTAATCCAGGCAATAAGATCAGCCAGTACCCTCGACCACGCCCGCCCCCCCCCCCCCCCCCCCCCCCCCCCCCCCCCCCCCCCCCCCAGCGCGTGCGTGTTCAGCCTCACGCTGCAAAGGGAGGGTGAGCATCTCTCCCCTGTGGCCCTGACTCCGTCTCAGGCCTCTCTCTTGGCCCCAGGGATTTCCTGGTGCCCCAAGCAACGGACTGCTTTTCCTGTTTCCTTCCCACGTGGTCTTTCAGTCGTGAAGCCCTGTGCGGTTTCCCCGCAGCCCTCCCTGTACGCGCTCCTAAAACAGCGTGTGCTTTTGAGGCCATAAAACCCGAAACGCCCCCTTTCTCCTAAAGGACAAGGATTACAAATGCGCTTGCTCGAAGCAAGAGCCGAGGCCCCACCCGGGAACCTCACACTGCTCAGTCCGTGCAGCGTCCTTGCACCGTCTTCAAGTGCCAGTTAGATGAGCGGGAAGTGCGGTGCTTCGGGGCACGGTGGCCTGCCTGCATGTATCACACTTTAGTCCTCAGACAGCTTTATTCTTGTAGCACTTTAAAAAGATATTTTTAAATATCTTTTTTTTTTTTTTTTTTGCAGCACAATTGACCAATGTCATATGTAGTTTGATTTCTTATCTGCTGTTTTCAAGATCTTAATCCAAGTAAGGTGAAATCCTTTACCATTTCAGTCTTTTCTCTCTCGTGATGATGCTTGCTGGTACGGTTGTATTTGGGTTTGGGTTCTGTTCGTTTATTAATGTTGAGGTGTTATCCATACTGAAAGCTGTGGTCTTTAACACTCACCAGTAAATGCTTCAAGTTCTCTCCTCTTTCAGCAAGCTAGGCGGGGGTATCAACAGATTGCAGGCAGGGGGTGAATGAGCCCCCTTCTCAACCCCTTCTTCCTGTGCTCCAGCTCCTTGGTAATTGCTCAGTTCAGTATGCAGATGGATTAAGCATGGTGAAAGGGTGCAACCCTGATGCACCGTGTCCTGATTTTAAACTTCTGAGCTTCCTCTGGTTCTGCCAACGGTCTGCTTCTTGATCCAGGTACACAGACTTGCTAGCCTCTCAGACGCTGGCGTGGGGGGATCGGATGATCGGAAGCTGGCAGGAATATTAACCCACAAGAAGAGGTGGCGGCACACTTCTGCACAGACCTCTCCAGCATAAAGGAGGGGAGGGCAGAATAAGACGCTGTTCCTTATCAACAGAAGAGACCAAAGCTATTGGAGATTGGGAAGTGCTTGGGCGTGGGGGGAGGAAAGGCAGGATGTTCCCACAACCCCCACACTGGCTGAGGCATGAACACAACATGAAGCCTGGGGAGCTGGGGTGTGCACACCTGAACGGGGAAGGGTGCCCTACAGAGCGGAGCCCAGAGCAGAAGACGCTCCTTCCCTCCCCCAGAGAGTCACTCCGTGGCGGGAGCTCCAGCAATGGCAGAATAGAAGACCCAGCTTTATATATTTTGTCAGGCCTTTTGGACTTCGTAAGGGCCCTTTGGATTTCTTTCCTAAAGTTTCCCCTTTCAATAAACTTTCTCTTTCTGCTCAACCTTTTTCTCTGATTCTTGTCTGACTTTTGTTCCTCCCCTGAAATCTTGAAGCTCTGAGCCTTCTCCCACAAACAGGTTCTCTTTGAGCACAATGAAGTGTTCTGAAATTCCCATTCTTCCTAACTTTATCCAATTTGAGTCAGGTCAAAGGGAGGGCTCGGGGAAATGGAAATGCCTGCCGACAAAGCCAGTGTCTGACCTGGTTTTGTCAGTGACAAAACTGCTGACCCCGTTCTTACTCTGTCCTACTCACTCACGGGGAGAAGAACAGAAAGAAGACCCATCGCTTACGGGAGTGGGCGCTGTGACTTTATTCCCACGGGGTTCAGTAGCTTTCACGCCAGAAGGAAATGGCGCTCGTGAACAGGTTTTTTGGTCTGGTGGAGTCCAAGGGTGGGCAGGGGAGACACACACGGGCAGTCCTCAGGAAACGGTGGTCACGGGGCGTGACTGGGTGGGGTTGCTGGGTGACAGCCCCTTGGGTTCACACCCACCTTGTCAGGGAGATGCCAGGGGCTGGCAATAGACCCTCTTCGGGAATGTGGCCTCACAATGGGCTGTCTCGTCTCCTGAACTACACTAGGGCCTCAGTAGGGGCAGCATGGGGGAATCACAGCTGGGGGCACTGGACCAAGAAGTGTGACACTGCCTGGCTGCACCTGGCCAGTCAAGCAGCTGAAGGCATTTGTAAACATTGCCACCGGTGCTCCCATGACTCCAGTCCGTTTCATGCCAGCTCCCCCCTCCACCGTGCCCTCTGTGGCCGGTCCCTCTCCCAGGCTACCGAAAGCAGGAGTTGTCCTCAGGCAGGAAACAAAACCGAGCACAACTGGACCAATAGATAAAGGGGGAAAAGACTGAAGTTGTCAAGGATTTCATTTTACGCAGATCTACAATCAACATCTAAGGAGACAGCAGTCCAGATATTAAATGGTATATGGAGTAGGGCAATCTTGCCGCACAAGACCTCTCTTCATGAACCAAGGTGTCATGTTGAGGATTAAGGTACACTTCACTCAAGCCATAGCTATTTTCAATGGACTCCTGGGCGTGTCAAAGTTGGTCATTTAATAAAGAAGACCGCAGGGATGATGGTGTTGACAAAGACTCTACCGAGATATCACGAACTGCCAGAACAGGCAAACCCATCTCAGAAGAAGGACAGCCAGAATGCTCCTGTGTGCAATATGACAATAATAATAATCTATAAATTATCAAGGGTTCATGAGGTAGGGGGAGTGGGGAGGGAGGGGAAATATGAAGAGCTAATCTCAAGGGCTTAAGTAGAAAGAAAATGTTTTGAGAATGATGAGGGCAACAAATGTACGACTGTGCTTTACATACCATGGATGGATGGATGGATTGTGATAAGAGTTGTATGAGCCCCCAGTAAAATGATTTTTTTTTAAAAGTGGAGATGGCCAGGCTCGTCTCCTGTCCTTTGGACGTGTTATTAGCAGAGACCAGTCCCTGGAGAGGGGCATCGTGCTTGGTGAGGGAACAGAAAAGAGGAGACCCGCGGAGACAGACTCGCATATTGGCTTCTGGAGTGAGCTCGAAGGTCACAGCTCTGGGGCGGGTGGCCCAGGAGCGGGCGATTTCCTGTTCCGTGGTACGCAGGGTGGCATGAATGAGAGCGGCCTGGACAGCACCTCACAGCAGCCTGGTTGTTGAGTCAGCCCCAACTCGCCCACACGGCGCCCCGTCCTGGGTCGTTCTTCAGCTCCCTAGGTGGGCCCTGGCTGCCCTTGTTCTGGGCACTGCTTATTGGGGGTGTCTTTCAACCGTAAAGTTTTCATTCATTGATTTGGGGAGGTCGATCTCGGCCCTCCCCACCTCATTTCACACCCACCCACAACTGCGGCCCAAACTACCTGGACCCATCTCCGACGTCAGAAGCCTGGACTCAGGGGGCAAAGCGGCTTACAGTGGATGGTGCCCCAGAACCTTTACGGCTCCAAAGACCGACACCCGGTTCTGGTCGGAGGGGCCCTGGCTGCCCACGAGGACTCCAGCCTCTCCAGATCTGAGGAGAGAAGGCCCCACCCCTCACCGCGTTCCAGCTGGCTGCTCAAGAATGACTGCGTTTCTGTTTCCTTCCCCCGCTCGACCACACACCTGGTCTTCGGCTCGGCGGTTCGTGGGGGGTTTCCACCATCCGCCAGCTGATTCGCTTCCATGGCCCTCACGGGGAAGAAATCTGGGCGCAAGAGCGCAAACACCCAATCTCTGCCTGTGCGGGGCTTACCGGCATGGGAGCTGTCTCTGCACTTGTCCATGCACTCCTTCTTTCCTTCATCAGTTCACCTGTCCACTCGTTCATTCGTGTGTTTGTTTGTTCATTCGTTCAGTGGTTCACTAGTTCATCCATCCACCCCTTTGCTCACTCCTCAGGGCCCTCTCGGGCATCAGATCAGACCAGCCCACCTGCTTATTCCCAGAATAACCACCCCCAGTGGTTCTGACTCCCAGGTGAAGGGGAATGACTTAGTCTCCAAGGGGCAGAGGACTTGGGCACAGTCGCTATTTGGGGATAGGCCTTGTCATCTTCACCAGGGGGTCTGCCCCTCTCAGGGACAGTTCCATGTCTGAAGGCACTGATGGTTGCTGCCAGCAGGGCTTGTCGATCTAGAGTTCAAGGAGGGTGCTGACTGCCCTGTAAAGGTCCTGAGATCTTCCACCAAGGCTGGATGCAGTTCCTGTCAAAGGCACCCACATGCCTTGCCTGGGCTGCCCTATTAGAGGCCCCAGTCCCTGGGCCCTGTCGGTGGATTGAGTTTCCCAACCACCCAAGACCCACCCAGGGTTGTCTTCTTGGAAAGTTCCACCCTCTGAGTCCTCCCTGCTCTCCAGAAACCGGACACACTGGACACACCCCTCCTGTACCCCCACAGCTCTTCCAGGAGCATCAGATGTAGCCGCAGAAGAGCAGAGGGTCCATTAGACTACGAGGAATCCTGCCATCTCCCAGGAGCCCCCATGGAAGACCTGAAGCCTTGTGTGGCTGGTCCAGGGTGCACAGCCCCCGTGTAGGTAAGACTGTGTGTTAGTCCGAGTAGACTAGAGAAACAAATCCATTGACACGCATATGGATATAAGGAAAATCTTTATATACAAGAGGAATGGGACACTGAGTAAGCATCCCAGCCCAGTCCAGTTCAAAGTCATAAGTCTGATATTAGCCCATGTGCCCGATACCAGTCTATAACGTCTCCTTCCGACTCACGAAGTCACAGGCCAGTGGGTGCAGAGTCCCGGCACTGAAAGGGGTCTCCCCAGGACTCCTCTCTTCCAGGGCTCAGGATCCATCAACAGCATTCAGTGGTGGTAGAAGCAACTCAGCTCTGGCAGCTTCACGTGGCTTCTCCAGCTTCGGAGATCTGGTTCCATCAGAATAAGGCCATGTGGATTCTCCTCTGGCTCTTCCAGCTCATCGGACGCTGCCATCTCGTCTTTTCCATAGTTCGTTGTCTCTGAGACTAACTCCCAACAACTGGGGAGATAGCTTCTCATCTCCATGAGGGAAATATTGCGAGATTTCCCAGAAGTCTCAGGAGAAATCCATGCCCACATGGAGGTGTCATTGGCTACTCAATGGCTATCTCCAGATTAACAGGCTAGACTCCACCCCTACATCTCAATCATGAAATTAACATAAGCACATGACCGCCGCAGACTGTGTGGAGATGAGGCATGGGTAGGCATAAGGTATAATACCAGGTGGGGGTAGGGAAGGGAAGAGAGAGTAGGTAGGCAAGTGACATCTGGGTGGGAAGAACAGGGCCTCTCAGGGACCCAGGAGTAGCCTGAATCCGTGGATTAGAAGGGTGTGACAGTCAAGGTTCTGCCATCATGTGGCTGAGCCAGGATTCACAGTGGTCTGACAGTTAAGACCTAGTAATCCAGTCATGCCGCGACTCGTCCGTGAGGGTGTCATCCTATGAAGGCTTGCATGTAGCTGTGATGTTGGGAGCTGTGCCCCAGCACTTCAACTGCCAGCAGAATTAGCCGAGGTGAATAGGTTTCAGTGTAATTCCCAGAGTAAGAGCAGACTATGAAGAAGGACTAGGCTGTCCATTTCTTAGGGATTAGTCATGGGAAACTTTATGAACACCCGCAGAACATCGTCAGATGTATTGCCAGAAGATCAACTCCTCGTGTGGAAAGACACGGAGAATGATATGGCCAGGAAGAGCTGCCTGCAAAACATAGGGGCCACCTTGCTGACACAGCTGGAGCAAAGCTCTCAGGACTTTGTGTGCGGATGGACCCACGGACGTCGGTTGTGTCAACTGGACTTCCTTGAGAAGAGACTACGGCAAGCGTCAGTAAGAAAAGAAAGGTGAAATGGGCTCAAAGTAGGGCTGTAAGACTGTTATTGAAAATATGGCCCTGTCAAACCCCCCCCCCCCATGTTTGTGTAAGTAGAGTCCAGTCACTTAAAGTTTAATTTATAGAAGTCAACAAACAGTGTACTGGGCCATAGCTGGCCCAGACTCATGTAATTTCCTTTTCTCAGCAGTGTTTTAAATTTTGTCTCTTTGGCTAAACAAATGAACCCATCAGTACAGCGTGGTGAGGAACTGGATTGATAACCACAAGGTTGGCGGTTTGAAGTCACCAGACAGCTCAGAAAGAGAAGGACGAGACGTTTTGCTCCTGCAATGATTTACAGCCATGGACTCTCAGGGGCAGTGTGACCCTGTCCTACAGCGTTGCTATGAGGATTGACAAGGTCTTCCAGGATAAAATGATAATGATGGCTATAAGGGGAGCCAGAGGTGTCTATTAACCATAGAGATATGAATGGGTCTGGGGCTCCCACTTATTTCTAGTCCCAATCTACAAACAATCAGTTCTTAGCACAGAGTCCCGCTTGATGCTCCCGCATGCAGAGATCACTCCTGCCCCCCTCGGAGGGAGTTTTAGCTAGATCTTTGTGATCGGTTCTTCCTTCTCCCTTCACCTTCCTCTTACCCTCCTGGTATCGCTACTCTCATTACTGGTCCTGTGGGGTCTATCTGTCCTGAATTCCCTGCGTTTCCAGCCCTCCTCTGTACCCATAGCATGTCTGGTCTAGCCGAATTTGTAAGGTAGATTTGGAGTCATGATTGTGTGTGTGTGTGTGTGTGTGTGTGTGTGTGAAGCATTAAAGAACTAGAGAAAAGTTGTATGTTTCATCAGAGCTATACTGTACCAGGACTGGTTCCTCTCTTTCTTCTGACCCTTCTGTAAGGGGATGCTTGTTGTCTAGATGGGTTTTGTGTCTCTGTACTCCGCGTCATTCACATGGATATGATTTTTTTGTTCTGAGTCTTTGATACCTGATACCTGAACCCATTGACACCTCATGATTACACGGACTGGTGTGCTTCGTCCAGGTGGACTTTGTGCTTCTGAGCTAGCGCGTCACTGGAGCCATCATTATCATTTTATCCTGGAGAACTTTGTCAATCATCCTCCTGAGGCATCACTGCCACTGCCATCGCATCATTGCGGCATCACAGCAACACTGAAGGACAGGACCAAACTGCCCCTGAGGTCCCAAGACTGCAAATCTTTGTGCTTCTGAGCTGGATGGCCACTTTTTTATCTTAGCCTTTAAGACCCTAGATGCTATATCTTTTGATAGCCCGGCACCATCAGCTATCTTCACCACATTTGCTTATGCACCCATTTGTCGTTAGTGATTGTGTGGGGAAGGTGAGTGTGGCGGTCATGTGCTTATGTCAATTTCATGATTAAGACGTAGGGGTGGAGTTTAGTCTATTCATCTGGAGATAGCCAATGAGGCCTCTGTGTGGGCATGGCTTTCTCCTGAGAATTCTGGGAAGTCTCGAGGTATCTCCTAATTGGAGAAGAGAGACTTAACTGAGCCTCCAGTTGATGAACTACTGACAAAACTAGATGACAGCATGCTGATCGATCCTGATTCCTGGAGAATGGAGCAGCCGGAGGAAAAACCACATGGGCTTGCCCTGCTAGAACCAGACGTCTGGGGCTGGAAAAACTACAGCCCTGAGATGCTTCCACTGCCAATGGGTACTGCTGATGGATCCTGAACCCTGGCAATGAGGAGCCATGGGGAGACCCCTCCCAGCACCAGGACGCCTCTACTGCACGTGCTTCATGAATCAGAAAGAGACGTTATAGACTGATATCAGACATATGGGCTAATATAGGACTAATGACTTTGGACTGGACAGAGTTGGGATGCTTTCTCAATGTTCCATTCCTCTTGTATATAAACCTTTCCCTTATATTCATATGCGTGTCTATGAATTTGCTTCTCAAGTCTACCTGGACTAACACAGTGAGCATCACAGAATGCCTGGTTATTAGAACAGTGTTGTTGTAGTAGAGGCCCAGTGTTTGTCTGCTGCCTTAATACTTCACATATAAATATATGTACATAGATCTATTTCCCTATCATTATATAAAAATTTATTTACATATGTACATGCCTGTATTTAGACCTCTCTAAATGTCCTTGCCTCCTAGTTCTTTCCTCTATTTCCTTTTACTTACTTAAAAAATAATTTTATTGGGGGCTCCTACAACTCATTACAATCCATACATACATCCATTGTATGCAAAGCACATTTGTATATTTGTTGCCATCAACATTCTCAAAACATTTTTTTCCGCTTAAACTCTTGGTATTAGCTACTCCTTTTTCCACTGCCTGCCCACTCCCCTGCCTCATGAACCCCTGATAATTTATAAATTATTATCACTTTGTCATATTGTACACTGTCCGATGTCTCCCTTCACCCATTTCCCTGTTGTCCGTACCCCAGGGATGAGGTTATATGTAGATACCTATGATAGGTTCCCCTTTTCTATTCCACATCCCCTGCACCCTCCCAGTATCGCCATTCTCAACACTGGTCCTAAAGGGATCATCTGTCCTATATTCCCCATGTTTCTGTTTCCAGGATGAACAAAGTGTACATCTCCTGGTCTAACTGGATTTTAAGGTAGAATTCATATTATGATAGTAGGAGGGAGGTAGCCTTTAAGAACTAGAGGAGGGCTGAGCCCCGGTAGTGGTTGTGCGCGGGACTGCGGCCCACTGGGACGGAGGTCCAATTCCAGCAGTGGGTCTGGCCATCCTATTCCCACCACCGGAGAGCAGTGATGCGCCCCCCTCCAAAAAAAAAAAAAAAAGAACTAGAGGAAAGTTATGTATTTCATTGTTGCTGCACTGTTTCCTGACTGGCTGTCTCCTCCCTGTGACCCCTCTGTAAGGGGATGTCGCTTCTTCTGCAGATGGCCTTTGGGTTCCCAGTCTGTCCTCCCCCTCATTTACAATGATATAACTTTTAATTCTTTGATGCCTGATCCCTTTGATGCCTTGTGGTCACACAGGCTGGTGTGTTTTGTCCATGTGAGCTTTGTTGTTTCACAGCTAGATGGCTACTTGTTTGCTTTCAAGCCTTTAAGACCCCAGACGCTATATCTTTTGATAGCTGGGCATCATCAGCTTTCTTCTTCACTTTTGCTTGTGCACACATTTTTCTTCGGTGATTGTGCAGGAAAGTGAGCATCAATGCATGTCAATTTAATAGAACAAAGTGTTCTTACATTGAGGAAGTACTTGAGTGGAGATCCAAAGTCCATCTGCTGCCTTAATACTAACTCTAAATGCATATGCATTGTGTCAGGCAGGGTTTTCTTAGAGAAATAAAACCAGGACAGTAGTAATTCTTTTTATATATTTATAGAGAAAGAAAGGTATATAAGATAAGAAAGAAAGAGTTAACTATCTATAAAGCAGTACAGATTGCTCGGTGCCACTCACTTGCGTGAGGCAACTAGAAGACTGGCAGTCCTTCAAGTCTTGAGGGCCGCTGAGTAGTCCTCTGTAGAGCAATCCAGGCTATCTGGTCACAGGCAGCAAACAGCAGAGCAGGTCACCAACAGTCAGCCAGATGACAGAGTCCAATAGTCCCCAGCTCAAGAGATGTATATCCCAGGAGCATGGCGAAGCAGGGCTTGAAGGATCCTCAACTCACAGTAACACAGTCCACGATTAGGTGTCCCACGGGTAGTGTTGCTTGGAGGTCAAGGCACAGGATGAACAAGGCAGCTCTCTGGTCCGAAGATCCGAAAGCAAGAGAGAGAGAGGGGGTGGGACTCGCCGAGCCCTTCCTATCTCTGCTCTTCAATTCATCCCGTGTGCTCATTGGCCATGCCATCACAACAGATCCACCAATCTTCTGTGGCTATGTTGGCATAACAAATCTACCCATCACAATCCACCACTTGCCAACATGGCACCTGTACACAATTCTTTACCCATATAGAATTTTCAGACATCAATGAAATCAAATTTATACTTCAAACATCTATCATACATATAAATGAGAGCACACTGAGTCCAATTATAGCTGATATATCATACAGGAGCAAAGAAAAGATTCAATAAGCTCATAAACAGAAAATACATGAACAATCACAAACCTCGCTTCTGCAATTGATCACGTGGTCGTAATTGGTAAGTAGAACTACCTTTTTCTACTATCCATTCTGTATTACCTTTGCCCTCAGTAATCACTTCAGCTGGTTGTGGTTTTTTGCCTGGTGGGGTGACCCAGACCTTCATTCCTGAGGGGTCTAGGTCATTAGATGTCCTGCCATGATGGGGTTGCTGTAATTTACCATTAACTTTTATCACAGGGCATGGTAGCACTAAGAGTTGGCCTATGGGATCTCCTGGATTCCAGACATATTCCTCTTTACCCCCATTATGTAACACCAGTCCAATTTCTTCTTGAAAATCTGGGTCAGTCACCACTCAGTACAGTGACACACTTCCTGATCTGTTGATCCAAAGGCATGAGAAGCCCAAAGTGGCCAGGGAGCATTCTTAGTTCAGTGGAATTTGTGCTGTGTTTCCAGGTGGGAAAGTTCCTTCCTTTAGGACCAGGACCTCCAGTCCCAAAGAACATAGGGCTGCTGGGACAGGAAGGGAAAAATGCTGCAAGTGGGTCAATAGGAGTAATAGTGAGTGGTACCACTCCAGTTTCCACCCCTTGGTTCCCGGACCCATGAATCCTGGCTATTGGAGACACAGCACCATATATTGGCCGCTAGTTTTAAGTGTATACAGCTTCTTGGAGAACACTACCCCAGTCTTGCAAGTCGTTGCCATGTAGTTTGCATTGCAGTTGTGTCTTCAGGAGCCCATTCCATTGTTCTATCAAGCCAGCTGCTTCAGGATGATGAGGAACATGATATGACCAGTGTACTCCCTGGGCATGGGCCCATTGCCACACTGATTTTGCTGTGAAGTGAGTTCCTTGGTCTGAAGCAATGCTATGTGTGATGCCATGCTGGTGGATGAGGCATTCTGTAAGTCCACGAATGGTGGTTTGGGCAGAAGCATTATGTGCAGGGAAGGCAAATCCATATCCAGAATAGGTGTCTATTGCAGTCAGAACAAAATGCTGCCTCCTCCAGGATGGAAGTGGTCCTATATAATCAACTTGCCACCAAGTTGCCAGTTGATCTCCCTGAGGAATGGTTCCGTACCTTGGACTTAACGTTGGTTTCTGCTGCTGGCAAAAAGGGCACTCAGCAGTGGCTGTGGCCAAGTCAGCCTTGGTGAGTGGAAGTCCATGTTGCTGTGCCCATGCATAACCTCCTTCCCTGCCACCATGTCCACTTTGTTCATGTGCCCATTGGGCAATAACAGGAGTGGCAGAGGAAAGAGAAGGGCCAGTCTCCACAGTGTGTGACATCTTATCTACTTGATTGTTAAAGTCCTCCTCTTCAGAGGCAACCCTTTGGTGAGCATTCACATGAAACACGATTACCTTTCCTTTTTTGGCCCATTCAGAGAGATCCATCCACATACCTCTTCCCCACACCTCCTTGTCACCAATCTTCCAATCATGTTCCTTCCAAGTCCCTGACCATCCAAGCCATTAGCCACAGCCCGTGAATCAGTATACAGTCTCACATCTGGCCATTTTTCCTTATAGGCAAACTGAACGGCCAGGTGCACTACTCGAAGTGCTGCACATTGGGAGGATTTTCTTTCACCACTATCTTTCAGGGAGATCCCAGAAAGGGGCTGTAGTGCTGCTGCTGTCCACTTACGAGTGGCACCTGCATATCGTACAGAGCCATCTGTGAACTAAGCATGACTTTTCTCTTCCTCAGTTAAATTGTCATAAGGAACTCCCCAGGAGGCCATAGGTGCAGATTTGGCAAGAGAAGGTAATGTGACTGGAGTGGGGACTGTGGGGATTTGGGCCACTTCTTCATGCAGCTTACTTGTACCTTCAGGTCCTGCTCGGGCCCGATCTCGTATTTACCACTTCCATTTAACAATGGAGTGTTTCTGTGCATGTCCAACTTTATGACTCTGTGGGTTAGACAATACCCAGTTCATGATGGGTAGTTCAGTCCTCATGGTGACTTGGTGGCCAAAGATGAGGCGTTCAGTCTCCACCAAAGCTCAGTCACAGGCCAACAGCTGTTTTTCAAAGGGGGAGTAGTTGTCTGCAGAAGATGGCAGGACTTTACCCCAAAATCCCAATGGTCTACACTGTGATTCACCAATAGGGGACTGCCAAAGACTCCACACTGCATCTTTATCATCAACTGACACTTCTAGCACCATTGGGTCAGCTGGATCATATGGTTCCAGTGGCAAAGCAGCTTGCATGGCAATCTGAACCTGTTGCAGAGCCTTTTCTTATTCTAGGCCCCACTCAAAATTGGAGGCCTTTCTTGTCACCTGATAAATAGGTCGAAGAAAACAGCTAAGTGAGGGATATGTTGCCTCCAAAATCCGAAAAGGCCCACTAGTCGTTGTGCCTCCTGTTTTGTTGTTGGGGGAGCCAGATGCAATAGCTTGTCCTTCATTTTAGTGGGAATATCACGACATGCTTCACACCACTGGACCCCTTAGAAATTTTACCGAGGTGGAGGGTGCTTGAATCTTTGTTGGGTTAATTTCCCAACCTCTTGTACGCAGATGCTGTACTAATGAATCTAAAGTCCTTGATACATCCTCCTTAGTGGATCCAATCAGCATAATGTCATCAATATAATGGACTAGTGTGACATTTTGTGGAATAGACAGACAATCGAGGTACCTTCAGAGTAAATTATGGCACAGAGCAGAAGAGTTGATGTACCCCTGGGGGAGAGTTGTGAAAGTGTACTGTTGCCCTGCCAGCTGAAGGCAAACTGCTTTTGGTGATCCTTTGAGATTGGTATCGAGAAGAAGGCATTGGCCAGATCAATAGCTGTATATCAAGCACCAGGAGAAGTATTACTTTGCTCAAGCAATAAGACACATCTGGAACTGCAGCTGCAATTGGAGTCACCACCTAGTTAAGCCTATGATAATCCACTGTCATTCTCCAGGATCCATCTGTCTTCTTTACAGGCCAAATGGGT
Organism: Nesogale talazaci; assembly: GCA_004026705.1. NCBI lineage: Eukaryota > Metazoa > Chordata > Mammalia > Afrosoricida > Tenrecidae > Nesogale > Nesogale talazaci. The sequence goes on from PVJH01018805.1 coordinate 42,683, forward strand.
GAGTTAAATGGAGATGTAGTAGGAATCACCACCCCTGCATCTTTCAAGTCTTTGATGGTGGCACTGATCTCTGCAATTCCTCCAGGAATGCGGTATTGCTTTTGGTTTACTATTTTCCTAGGCAATGACGATTCTAATGGTTTCCATTTGGCCTTTCCCACTATGCTAGCCCTTATTCCACATTTCAGAGATCCAATATGGGGGTTCTGCCAGTTACTAAATATGTCTATTCCAATGATGCATTCTGGAACTGGGGATATAACCACAGGATGGGTTCAGGGACCTACCAGACCCACAGTGAGGTGTACCTGAGCTAAAATTCCATTAATAACTTGACCTCCATAAGCCCCCACTCTGACTGGCAGGCCTTTGAAACACTTTGGGTCCCCTGGAATTAGTGTCAGTTCAGAACCAGTGTCCAGTAATCTCCCAAAAGTTTGATTATTTCCTTTCCCCCAAACAGTCACTCTTGTGAAAGACCGCAGGTCCCTTTGGGGAAGGCTAGAAGAAAGACTAACAGCATAAACCTTCAGTGATGTGGCAGGGTCCTTCTTCCAAGGGACCTGGTCTTCCCCTCATTCAAATGGTTGTGGGTCTGTAAACTAGCTCAGGTCTGGGAATTGGTTGAGTGATCTTGACTGCCTATCCTGCTGTTCACCTGACCCAGCATTCTTCTGCCTATATAGGTCACGTAAATATTTTGTAGGTTTCCCATGTATTTCACTCCTAGGGACACCATGACTAAGTAGCCAATGCCATAATTCCACACGAGACAGGCTGCTTTGATTACTACGAAAGCCTTGTTGTCTATTATAACCACATTCACCCTGTCTCTGTTGATTCAGTGCTGACACTTGCCCTCTGTCACCACGGAGTCTAATCAGCCCCATCGTGGGCAAATGTCGGAGTTCACTTAAGGCAGTTCCCATAGTTAATCCTGGTGCACACAACATAGCAATTATAGCAGTCTTCAAAGATGCTGGGGCCCACCTTACAAACTTATTTGTTATGGTTGTAGTGAAGAACATGTCCTCAGGACACCCCCTTTTGGGGTCTCTGGGAATATCCTGATAGATCCATTCCACCATACCAATTTCCCTCAGCTTTTGGATGCCTTCTTCTACAGTGTACCAAGGTAGGTCAGGCACCTCAAGTTGGTCTAATCTAGGCCATCTGGCAGCCCATGCCTCAGTGAACCAACCAAATAAGGAGTTGGTTCCGCTGAGACATTGAAAGAAGAGTCTGTGCTTATGGGTCCCATATCCAGAAACTCAGACTGATCTAATATTATATTTCTTGCACATGTATCCCACACCCTCAGTAACCATTCCCAGGGATACTCCCCAGGCTTTTGCTTGTACGTATTTGAAAGCTCGAGCAGTTCTTTGTGAGTATAGCGTACTTCTTGAGTAATCAGCTCGGCCTCACCCTTAGGAGCTTTCCTTGCCTTAATTTTAGTTATAGGTCTAGCAGAAACTATCAATGGTGAGGGTGTTTCCTGGGTGTTCTCAGCACTATCTTGTAAGTCATTTCCCTCGGGCAATGGTAGAGATGCAGCCCCACCTGGAGTAGTTGGTTGATCT